>BMAF01000962.1:0-30647 GCA_014132575.2 Gasterosteus nipponicus
TTAAAGAACGAGATACTTAGTCCGAGTTCAGGTCGCCTGGATGTCTGGTGGCTGCACACTGGTTAGTTCAGGTCTGGGAAGGGGGAATTTAACCTCTGAACGGCTGCGCTGGCCGCTCCCCCGTCGTTTAGGAGACAAAAGGTCGATTGGCCTCGACAGAAACTCCTCAAAATGCAAAGCACCAATAGCTTGACACCCTAATCAGTGAACAAACACCATGTGGTGTTTTGAGACCTGAATCAATGCCAATTCTGATACCACTTCAAAACATTGCATCCGTCCAGAGCCATAGGATGTTCACCATAGGATGTTCGCCATAGGATGCCACATCACAGCATTCACAGTCATAGTGCCTCTGGAAATCTCCATGCTGGTCTCCATTGCTTACCATCTTGCCGTGAATATCCCTTAAAAATATTTCAGAAACCCTGATTCTAAAACTTAAAAGCCTACACTTGCTGAGTCAAAGCAAGTACAAACTTGAGGAATGGGTAGCATGCGTGGCAGACAATTTTGCTGACCACAACCTGCCACGTTATTATTCATGTATTTCCTTGTCAAGTCATCACTGGTTTGCTCACTTCTTATTTGGAGCATGACAACTTTAATTCAAATAGATATGCTCCAAGAAAGGAAACATGTGGCCCAATTCCACTGACTGAACAGATCTAATCTAGTGGTGTCAGCATCATAAACAAATATATAAGGGTGGTACTTTTTTCCGTCTGTCAAGCAGCTATTTGCAGCTTACACGTTTTGTCTGCAAGAGAATGTATAGAGGTGTAAACTTAAGGATACTATTTGTGCTGAGCGGACTGCAGGCAAGTACAACTAGCATTCCTTAGCTTCCATTTCTTAACTTGCAATGTATTTTAATGACATGCATCTTATAGCTGTTCGTTGTAGGAATCTAGTAGGGGACTATTGGAGATGGATAAAGGCAGCAACCGACAAATACATACACACACGGTTCATCATGGTTTACACACTGTATGAGGAGGAGTTTTTTTTCCATGCAAAGTTGTGTAAGGATTATGTTGGATAGCTTACATCTAGTAGAAAATGTAAAGGAATGTGCACATATATTAGTAAACAATATGTGCTTTGGCAGAGGTGCAAGTTAAGAAGTGCATTGTTGTGTTATGGACACCTGGAGGTGTCCTCTGCGCAGCACTCTTCATTGTTGGAATGCATTAAGCATTCCAAGTATTGTTCTTCCAATCTTTATTTCAACTTATTGTTGGAATGCATTAAGCGTTCCAAGTATTGTTCTTCGAATCTTTATTGTTGGAATGCATTAAGCATTCCAAGTATTGTTCTTCGAATCTTTATTGTTGAATACATTAAGCATTCCAAGTATTGTTCTTCTATTTCTTTATTGTTGGAATGCATTAAGCATTCCAAGTATTGTTCTTCGAATCTTTATTGTTGGAATGCATTAAGAATGCATTGGCTTGAGGGCTATGACTTTTCAGCTTTCTACCTCTTAAGCTTGAATTTATATAAATCAATAATCATTAATATTTTAACATGGTTTTCAAATGGAGTTTGTTTTCAAATCCTCTTAAAGTTCTTCAAATTTCAGATTTTTCAGCTTCGCAAATCTTTCAGCTACAGACACCATTTAAACTTTCAAATGTTGACACAAGTCTCAACTATTTTATGAAAAAAACTGCTTGTGGATATCTATTGTACTTTTTTCATAATCACTGATTATGTTTCACTAGTTCTTCGCTCCGTTTCTGACTTTTACATGAGTGTGTATTGCGTCTGCTAGAGTGAGACCGGGAGATCTTAGAGTGTGAGGCAGCGCCAGAATCTGGTTAAAAAAAGATGGAACTTCTGTCCTTGCAGCCAAAGTATACACTCTTGAGGCTTCATTTCTTCAGATTAAAGAGGGCATGGTTGTGCTGATTGGATTAATGTGTTCATAGAATCCCAGAGTTCTTTAGTTTTGGCCTACGGAGACCAACAGTCACACAACCGCTGCTAAAAGCCCCATAGGCTCCAATACAAATCTGCCGACATATTTCTCAAAAAAATCCAGAAGGTACACGTTTTGTAAACTTCGAAAAGGAGCCGTATTTTTTACCGGACAGACATAAATGACACCTCCCTGCGTTCGGTAGAGTCTTGGGTCTCGCACAAACAGCGTATTTTTTAGATAGCTGTTATAGTTTTGCGCTGATTGTCATTTGTTTGAGGTGTGGATTCTGTGTAACTCGCTGTCCTGACTGAAAGGACGCCAGTACCAGAAACACAGCCTTATAATAACTTGTGCAACATTGTAAGTAGATGTACCTTCTAAAGAAATGGATTAGCAGAATTTGACTAGATCCACACTGGACAAATAAAAGGACAGACTTGCGTAGAAAATTACCAGCTTTCATTTCAGTGAATTTTCTGTTTGCCCCTCAATATATCTTGAGTGAACCTGAACAGTTTTAACATTTTCTCAGAGCATCTCACAGACTCTTGTTCAGACTTGATATTGCTATCTTTTTTTTTTATCACAGCAGCGGTCCTGGGGCATAAATATGCATTAGGCGTCAGGCCTTCCTATGAAACAAGAAATGTCCACAGAGGAGAAGTCAGAGCAACACAAATGTAAATCAAATGGTTCCCCATGGCCATCCAAGGCCCATACTGGATTTCCAAGCTTTGCCAGTCTGCTTTTCCCTTTGCCTTGTTGATCTTTCACCGATCACCGATCTCGCAGAGGGGACACCGGGACTGGATTAATCAGTGAGACTGCCTGACTGAGTGCTATATTCAACTCCTGTCCTTCTGGATTAGGGTTTCAGTATGTGTTAACACACTGTTAGTGTGGTTGGGTTGATGTTATATTGCAGAAGGGCAAGAACCTATGGAGTCCCGACGAGTGCAGTACCTAGTGAGTTAAAGCCAAGATTACCGAATGGTACTCCTAATTTTATGAGCACAGAAGGAGCCTTTTAGCAAACACACTCTGGTTTCTACGCTGTTTGCTGAAGAGGGTGTATGATTGCAGCGGCCTTTGATGCCTTACATAAAATTGGGTTCAAACAGGAAATTGCTATTGATTTGTACCAAGAGCAGGAGTAAACCACAGAGAAAAGCATGTACACACACTGCACATTGCTTTTACCAAATTAGTTAACCTTAATTAAGCTCAAACTACTATTAAAAGGATGTACACACACTGCACATTGGATGTACACACACTGCACATTGCTTTTACCAAATTAGTTAACCTTAATTAAGCTCAAACTACTATTAATTCAGTACCACATAAGCTTAATAATAAAAAAAAGGAAATGAACCAGCGTGACTAATAAATGACAGGTGTGTTCAGAAAAATTGAGTTCATAAAACCCACATTTGTTTTCTATTTAATCATATATCGCAGCAGTTAAATAAATGGATGGTCTTCAAATGTATGTTCCTGTATGATCCGTACAACAATGGAACCCATGATGCATTTCACCCTGTAATAGTCAGATCAATTATATATGAATTTGATCATAGCATAGCATAGAGCTTTTTCTTTTTCAAGTTGAAGGTATCACATGTAACACGCTGTAGGTATATAAAGAAAATAAAGAATAAAAGATATTTCTCTTTCCCGGAAAAGATTCGCTTACCCAGGACCTGACAGTCAACTTTGGAAACTCCGTACTAATGCCCATTTTGACCGCTAAGAACCTCGGCGTCACACTCGACAGCCAACTCTCCTGACTCCCAACATCGCGCGACAACGCGATCCTGTAGATACACGCTCTACAACATCAGGAGAATCGTCCCCTTCTCACTCAGAAGGCAGCGCAGGTACTGATTCAGGCTCTTGTCATCTCCCGCCTGGACTACTGCAACTCCCTCCTGGCAGGTCTCCCTGCCACCGCCATTCGACCTCTGCAGCTCATTCAGAACAGCAGCTCGACTGGTCTTCAACCTTCCGAAATTCTCCCACACTACTCCACTCCTCCGCTCTCTTCACTGGCTACCGGTGGCCGCCCGCATCCAGTTCAAAACATTGGTGCTCACGTACCATGCTGTGAATGGATCGGGTCCAGCTACATCCAGGACATGGTCAAACCCTACATCCCAACCCGCACTCTCCGCTCTGCATCTGCAAAACTACTCGTCCCTCCCTCACTGAGAGCAAAACACTCGACTAGGTCTCGACTCTTCGCTGTCCTTGCGCGAAATGGTGGAACGAGCTCTCTGAAGACATCAGGACCGCAGAGAGCCTTCACATCTTCGCCGCAAACTAAAGACACACCTCTTCAGACTCTACCTCGACTAAAGACTAACAAACTGTAGCACTTAAATTGTACTTGTAACGTCACTCATCTATAGCAAATTGTAAATTGGCTTATTTGAGGAAATTGCACTTTCTTGTTTCTTGTTCTCCTGAGTTTGTACCCTATGGTTGAATGCACTTATTGTACGTCGCTTTGGATAAAAGCGTCAGCTAAATGACATGTAATGTAATGTAAAAGAAAAAAAATCCCTACCACTCCAAGTGGGTGTCTCAGGTTAACCTTTGTCTTCGGCAGAAAATCAAGGTTCTGTTAAATCTATTTTCTGTATCCAAAGATTAATTAAAGGTTACCACGCTGTTTGACGCATGCATGATTACACCTGGTGCATCTTTTGAATTAAAGAATGCAGTTGGAACGCACATGGTAACCCTGCTGCTGCATGGTGACAGCGGATATTTAATCAACTGAAAGAGAACAACCTCATGGGTCCTACAGCATGTAGTGGACATTATTGTAACGAACATCCTTTGATTTAGGCCAAGTACAGCTCCTGCCTGAAAGAGGCACTCAGCCGTTCTAAAACAAAAAGCGTCTGTAAAATTGAGCAAATTTCTTAAACAAAAAAAATCTTGTTATTGAATTTAATTGAATTTCCATTCAGTTTAATTTGCATAGCCTGAAGTAAAAAATCACACTTGAAATGTCCCTTAGAGGGCTTTACAGTCTATATACATACTACATTCTCTTTCCCAAACCCTCACATCAACAGAAAAACGGCCTTCGACAGGGAGAAACCTTAGGCAGAACGCCACAGGAGGGAATCCGTCTCACCGGATCAACAGAGTGCAAAAGATGTCATGCGTATAGAATGAGCAACGAAGAAGAGATACAATGCATTCGCTGCATAGCACAGAAATAATTCAAATATTGAGTAATAAACCACAAAATGATATAAAATTACTACTAGTGATAACGGTAGTAAGTGGATGTAGTAGACTAACAATGATAACAAGGATAATTGCAAGTAAGGAATTAATGATGTCAGCAATAGTAATGTGATTACTAATAATAATCAGTAGCAGTCGATGTCAGGCAGGATCACAGCCGGAATAATCCACCGTCCAGATTTAACAACCACCCGCAGAAATCTCTGAGGAGGGAAAGCAAAATAACTTCAAGAAAAAAGTCCGTAATTTGCGTTTATGATGACAGTTATATTAATGTGACTAATACTAATATTGATAGTAGCAGCAGGGCCATGGCGGGAGGCAGGACCAGGATACAGTACATTATCTCATTTCTTAATTCCTGTTAATACTGTACGTGCTGCAGCATTCAGAAACAACAGGAGAGGGCTAAGCAATTTATTAGAGCAGCCTTATAATAAAATAATTGCAGTAATCTAGTAACACATTCATGAACGTTGTGTCATTACATGAGGCACACCTGTTGATATGGTAAACAACCAATGCAATAGGGGGAGGGAGGAAAAGCAGCATTTGTGCAAAAAATGTATGTGCGCAAATGGAAACGGCATCAAGGAACAATAGCACTTTTAACAAAGCAATTGCAGGCTTGGGTGTATTAGGACAGATACATCGTGGCAACAAGTAATGCATTTTAGTACAAAACTGGTGCAAAGGTGTAGTTGGTGCACAGCGGCTATCAGATATACATTTCTATTCTAATCCCGTCTTGGTTGGAAAGTCGTTTGGCCCATTTTTTTAAGACTGACTTTGTTTACGACTTTACTTTAGCCCTCCTGTGTCTGTGCCTGGTATACTTTACTGCAAGTTCAAATCAAAGATTTGCCATTGAAGAGGGGGGGTACACAGAAGGTTCACTGAGATCCATCACATTTATCAAGGTAAGACAATGACTTAAAGTCAACAAGGCACTTGGAGAGCACACTGAGGACAGAATGTTAATGGCTCTGTCGATCACGGCCGAGCTTTTATCTGCCTTGATGTCTGGAGGTTTGACCGCCTAATGAACACTGTGCTTAGCAACAATCAACACAGTCCACAAACCCCCGGGGTGTGAGTTTTTGTACTTCACATATGTTTGCGTGTTCTTGTGCCGATGGAGAACCACAGGACTAAAAGCCGTTCCATTATCTAACAACGTACACACAGGATGGATGTGGTGGAAAAGCACTAGTGTGATGGCAGGATGGTATTCCAACTAAATAAAGATTCGAAGAACAATACTTGGAATGCATCTAATGCATTCCAACAAATATCAGCAAGAAACATCCGTGAGATGAGAACCGTCCCCCTCTTGTGACAGCTTCTTCTGCTACGCACATATATTTAAATTACTGTGCATGAATTGGAGCAAAAATAATTTCCTATCGATAAAAATTAGACTTCACAAATCCAAAAAGATCAGTGATGACAGCAATGCAAAAAGTGAAGGAATAAAGGCCCACTACACGATTTTTCTTTTCCCCAAATAGACAAGAAAATGAACCAGATGTACGTCATGGATGAAGTTACGCTGCTGTGCCTCATTCCTGTCCTGGCTGTTTAATTCAATCAAAAAATGTCCCAAAAACTTCATGTTGTTATTGTCAGTGCTGTAGTGGTAAAATTAGAGGTGGGTAAACTCTGAATTTGTGATCATACAGACCTCGATCGAAAACAGCAACACAAGCGTCGCGACTCTGTAAGGCTGTCCTGGCTATATTGCATTATGTATCATCATATTATCAGTAAAAGTCATATATAATCAATGACAATGAATACATGTGTTAGTAGTTTGTAGTTCATTAAATCTATGAAAACAGTGAAGAAAAGTATGTCAACACAACACAACAACACAATTGCAGATTAAGAACTATCTACATACGGAGTCTCCTTTTTACAGTAGTGCCCAGAGGGCCTCCTTGTCCTCCACGTCAGGTCCTGCCTTGCACAGACTTCTTCTGTGCTTCTCCTCTCTCTATTCGACCTGGTGTTTCTCCTCTCCCCTGTGCTCTCTGCATCATTGCCTGTCCTATCACTGCCTGAAAAAATATGTTTATTATATAATATATATTATATAATATTTAAGAGTTAACCAGTTAAGCAGCCTATCAATCACACTGACAACATAAGTTAAAGGAACACTCATGTACTACCTATGTCATCATAAATAGCCTATACAGCACGTTTTTTTCACATTGAGAACTGACTTGTTTTCTAATCTACGCGTCACCAGGCGTTTTTGTTGTCCTTTTACTGTGCACGACCAGCGAACACAGAGCGCGCGACTACTAGCACAGGGGCGCTGGTGGACTTCCCACGGTTGGCATTATTCACTCCCCTGTCCGTTCCCTGCAGCGACTCGCGTCCGCTCATCTCCCCCTGAAATTATCATGACCAATTCTGTCACTATGACTGCTGTCATTGATCCCGCTAATGGAGTCGTTCTTTCATCCGTTTCCTCCCGTTCCCCACCCTGCACCTCTCTGCGGAAGTCAGAGGGACCGAACCGCTGGCTCCCATTGATCCTGCAGCTCATACGCGCACGAGTGAGTGGCGAAAAACACAGCGCCGTCCCTCAGATGGACAGAGACAGAGAACGAGAGAGAGTGGTCCCCTGTGAAGTAGACAAAGTGGGGCGTATATTGTGGCGTACTGTACTGCGAACTTCAAGAGCTTGACTCGTGCATGCCCACACAGACACACAGACAAATCCGCACACACAAGTACACAGCGGTGATTTCAAGCCTAGATACGTGCCCATCGGACGAAGCATGCATATGTTTTTTTAAAGCTCTTCACTTCACATTCTTGCAGGTCGAGCACATCCGTTCAAGCAAACTCCTTTCTCCTCTGTGGCACAATGTGGATAAACAAAAACACAAAAATCTTTTTTTCCAAGAACCAGAGCAGAACATTTGCCATCAGCCTTGTTTCTTCGTAAAGTGTCAAGGCAGAGGGCGGTTAGCCTAGCTTAGCATGAAGACAGAGAGCTTGGGGGAAACGCTCACTAATAGGTGCTAATGTTCTAGAAAAAACAAACCTCCAAATATGTTAAACTATTCCGTTTTTCTGGAAGCTAAGGCAAAATAGCAATCGCATAAAACAAAGATGGCGACGGTCGAACTAAAGGCTCCAAAACGGCAGTCGACAAACAACTGAAAATTCTAGCCGACTTCACCAAAACGCCGCACTAGGTGATTGCCATTACGGACGTCATAATTACAGCCAGTTCTGTTGCTATTATTAATAATAAAGCAGCTGTACTGTGGAGTCCCCACTGCTCAGATGCAGGCCCTTATTTCACATTAGCGGCTCACTGCACCGTCGCTGGATCACGCTCTGCTCATCAGAGATGGAACGAGACCATTATCAATCTAAAGATGCTGAGTAACCCAGCCATACCGGCGTTATCACATCTTCGGCCCATTTGGAGGGAAGCCGGACTACATTTGGACTGATGTTGCGACATGGCCTTCCCGACTGTTTACACGCCTAACGTACTCAAAGAAGTTCCCCCCCGAGCTTGTGCGCTAAACTGATTTCCTCCTTATTCTTATTCGTCCTGCACTGAAAACCACTGACGTGTGTGTGGGTTTGAAGAGTTGGAGCGCTTCCGCAGTATCTTTTGGTTTCAGATCTTATGTAATTCAATTATCCGGGGAGTTCCGGTCAGTGATCTATGATGGTCTGCGTTTTTTCCAATAGGCCTAATAAATGCAGGTCCAGGTCTCTCTCCCCTCCCTCAATAAAGCATCTCTCACTCCTTGTTTACTGTGTACCTGCAGACTGCTTTGCAATGTCTCACTTTTCTCTGCTTGCCCAGTCTTTCAGACTCAAAGCCAACGCTTTCTGCAGTCCTTCCCTATAGAATTGTGTATTATGTAGTGTGTGTGTGTGTGTTAAAGCAAAAGACAAAGAGCTCCACTGACCTTGGACACCCAGTTCTCTCCTCCTTACCAATAGCTGTATATGCTCTCCGTACACGCAGTAAGGAGAGAATTGTGTGTGTGTCTAACAGGGGTACAAACACATAAGGCATTACAAACACATCCACTTCAATTAAAACTTTAGGTTTTACATGCCAACACACATAAGCACACACAGCCTCACCCTGTGAGAACGGGAGATGAATTAAATTAGACTGGTTATAATAGATAGTGACTCACTCCTACATTAAACGGTATAGAGAGATGTGTGGGTGGGTGAATGCCGCACGTCTTTAAACTGTACGTGTGTGTATGAATATTTATTGCCAGTGTAGTTTTTGGTAGTCATGCTCGGCTGGCACTTCATCACTTCACTTCTTCAATTGGTGTTTGTTAGAGGAAACTTGATACACACTCACACAAAGCTTATTTAAGCGGTCTTAATCCAATACTGTCATCTCACGCACACAAGTGTGATACATGTGTGCATAATACTCGCGTATGTCACGCGACGTTAGCAGGTGTAAGATTCAAGTGTGGCCTTGGAGGGTCTTTACGGGTTTGTGGAAGATTGAAGGGCACCTGGTCAGGAATCAGGAAACATTTATTACCAAAATATGTCAGACATGCAAGGAATTTGACTTGGCGGTTGGTGAATAACAGCAGACAGTTAGACAATGGATAAGAAGACAGGTAAGACATTACGACAAAACAATAAAATATAAGGCTATGGGTTAGTTTAAAAATAAAAGGAATAAAAGGCAAAAATAAAAAAGTTAAAAATAAAGTTCACCAGCGAACAGATAGCCATACTCACCAGAGGTCTTCAACGTTTTTCAAGCCAAAGTCCCCCAAACTGATGGCGAGGTGAAGCAGAGACCCCCTATTCTACGTTGTTTGGTCCGCCATCTTTTATTTTTGAGCTTCAAGCTCACGACGTGAGCATGAACGCGATCTGATTGGCTGTTGCCTGCGCTGTCGTATTCGCATGAAAGGAGCAGTGAGTGAACCGGTGCCCAGCTTGAGAGCTGCTGTGGGAAGCTGAATGTGTGTGTTGCGGACTGACAGATAAAGTCTTCTCCAATTAATCCGTTCGCTTCAATATGTTGGATTCATGTTAATGTGTATTTAAAGACCATAAATAAAATTCTGATTCTGATTCTGAAGACATTTACATTTGTGGAGAAAAAAATTGTTTAAAAAAAATTGTCTTATCAACCAAAAATTTCGCGACCCCCCTGCAGTACCTTCGCGGACCCCTCTTGGGGGTTGCGGACCCCCTGTTGAAGACCTCTGCTCTAGACAATTGTGTTGTGGGTGTGAAAAGTCCTGCAGGTACGGCAGATTGCAGCCGATCACCCTCTCTGCAGAGCGGAGGACACGCTGCAGCCTTCTCTTGTCCTTGGCTGTGGCTGCAGCATACCAGACGGTGATGGAGGAGCAGAGGATGGACTCGATGATGGCCATGTAGAAGTGGACCTTCATCGTCTTTGGCAGGTTGAATTTCTTCAGCTGCCTCTAGAAGAACAACCTCTGCCGAGCCTTCTTGCTGATGGAGCTGATGTTCAGCTCCCACTTGAGGTCCTGGGTGATGATGGAGCCCAGGAAACGGAAGGAATCCACAGCTGCGGAGGGGGAGTCACACAAAGTAATGGGGGAAGGTGGGACTCAGCTCATGAAATCCACAACCATCTCCACCGTCTTTAGAGCGTTGAGCTCCTGTTCTGGCTGCACCACGTGACCAGATGAGGGAGGGTTAATCTGCGAACTTCAAGAGCTTGACGGACTGGTGACTGGAATTACAGCGGTTGGGGTACAGGGAGAAGAGCAAAGGTGAAAGAATGCAGCCTTGGGGGGAACTGGTGCTGATGGTCAGAGAACCCGTAGTCATTGAGTCCTGTGATCCTGGGCTTCTGAGATATAGGGATGATGGTGGGGGTCTTACCAACATGGCATGTCTCCAGGAGGTGTTAGGAGGTATCCAGACTGTTAGTAACAGTCCTGAAAACATCCCAGTCTGTGCAGTCCAAGCACGCCTGAATATCTTCTAGCACCTCACTGCTCCACTTCTTGAATTCACTCCCCACAGGTTTTTAGAGCTTTAGTTTCGGAAGGACTATGACTTCGTCAGAGTGTCCCAGCGCAGCACGAGGGACGGCGTGATAAGCCCTGCTTACTGTGGTGTAACAGTGATCCAGCATGTTCTCCTCTGAATGAAATTTATTGACAAAATGCCAACCATTGATAATACAACAAAAGTATCCCCTGATTATCTCCTAAAAAGCTATTTTGGTGTTTTTCTGCAAATGTCCATCGATCAATGCATCCGTAGAAGCCCCTTTGGCAATTAGGCAACACAACTAGGTTAGGTGATGGAACCTACAGAAGTGCACCAGAACTAAACAAGTTATTCAGTTTGTTCTAGTTGAGATTTTTGATGGTGATACAATTCAAACTTTCCCAGAATTTCCCAGTTTGTGTTTTTTTATTAATAACATTCATTGTTCTTTTCTAGACAAAACCTGTATCTTACTGCAAATAAGTCCCTTTTTAAATGTAGGCTATGCACTTAAGTAGATATACTATAATAAACAGTACTTATCAGTTGGACAAAAACATGATTCCAATGTCACTCTATTTCTTCAACTTAAAGAAAGTGATATTGGTCATAACTTCTGATGCCCCCAAGTGGCCTGAGCAGATCCTTTACTACAGCTTTAACCAGAACGTATGAAGAATAAATACCATTGTTCACTTCAGACAGAAGTTATTTTTCAAAACCTTCGTATGAAGGCAAATGAAGGGAATGAGACGACAGGTCAACTTTTTTTTCCCCACATGTTATCACATGTCAATCAGTCGGTTAATATGGCCCATGAGATATGTCAATCTCCTCCAGGATTTAAAGAAGAAATCCTGGAAATTAAGAGGCTCACTTTGATTCGACGTGTAACGAAGGATTCCCGCTGTCAGATTTATCAAAATTTGTGAATCCCTGATGCAAAAGGAGGACGAACGGAGAACGGAGAAGAGGGTAAAAGAGAAACTGGAAGATGATGAAAGAAGCAGAAGCCGAGAGATGAGCAAGTTTGAAAGAATAAAAAAAGAGGGGGGGTGGCGTAGTGATATTAATGACTGCAGGGACATGAGAAGTAAAAAAAAACGAGGAAATGCGGTTTGCTTGAAGTGGAGAAGGAAAGTCGAGGGCAATGAAAGAAGTAGGGGAAAGAAGGGAAAGAATAACAAGTGTGCATTTTGTTGGACACAATTATGTGTGTTCAGACTGTGATCTCTGTAAGTTGGTTGCAGAGGGAGGATGGGAAGCAAAGACAGTTTTCCTTGACACTATTAAACCAATTTTAATGAGGAATCTTTCATGTTGCAGGTCTGTAATACGCTTAACGGAAAAAGAAGGGGAAAAACACCCAGCAGTCAACCCAGTGATGGGTGACTTCGAGCTAAAGAGAGCGCAAGGAAACGAAGTGTTTCCTGGAGAGAACAATTAAAAGCTAAATATATTCGGCTACTCTTCTATGGACTGATTTTAATTGTATTATTGGGGTGCTGATGAGGAGACGTGGACCCAGGGGAAACCCTCTGGCCTTCATGCTAAAGAGCTTTCTGAGACCAACATTGAAGTGATCCTCAACTGGAGAGACAAGGACAGACCATACGAGTAATAATAACCCTGGTGTTCCAAAGATAAATGAGGCATTCTTAATACGACCACTTTGAGTTTAGGCTTAACCAGCAGTTAGCGGCGGCCATAATGCTAGCAATGCTAACTGCAGCAACAACGGCAACAGTGCTGAAATGAGCTAACAGTGTTGACCTAGAATTGGTTTCAGATCAGAAATGTAGTATTTTGTGTATTTAAAGGGCCATGCCAATTTTGTACACCAGGTTCTGCTTAATCAAGAGTTTGACATATTGTAGGGGCTTTTTAGGGAGCATTTTAACCAGTTTTGGCACCGATATAAGGGAGTTTGAGAGGTGCAGGCAGACCACAAGGCCGGTCTAATGACATTGTGGGAAATGTATGATCCTTTTGCAATGAAATTATTTGATTTTTAAAAAAATATTTTTATTTATTAAGAATCTGTTTCTGGTGAAGCCTTGCTACTTTAAAGGAAGAAGAGTACAACATTGCTGGAGCTCCCTTTTTAATAGAACACGTTTCACTTTTTTAGAGTTCAGAGGCAAAGTGGCGGAGGTGGAGAAACCTCCCATCGGTGACTTGAACAGGCTCACAATCATCTGCCGACTTGTGGATGAATCCACCATCGACGCACTATTAATCCAATTTACTTTATTGCTCAAAAGGTATCAAAGGCTCCGGGGAAATAATATCACATTCCACTGTGACATTGGAGCACACGCACGCTACATCCTTTAGGTAATTTGTCACGATCGGAACTCCCCCGCAGGGGGAAGAAGCGCCGGGATCCCCTGCAACTCGCAGTAAGTCCACGCCAGCACGCTGCTACGGAAGACTCTCTATGAACTACACGCTACACATGTGCATTCATGTCATCCGTTTGCGCATAGCGACTCGCAGCCGGAACCGGTCCTGGCACTGCGGCGGGAGTGGAAGGTGGTTCGGGAACAGAGAGTTACAAGAGAAACGCTACTTACTCAGCAGCAGAGCAACAGGCAGCAAGAGGAGACACGCGCGGATCACCGACGACGCCATGCCGACACCGACGAGTCGTCCTCCGACCTCTCAAGTTTCAGGGAGGAACCGGAAAAATGAAAGAGAAAAAAGGAAAAAAAAGTTTTTCTCCCAGAAGACGAGGCTGAGCCCCCGCTGTCCCGTGGAGAGCTGTCTCCTCCCGTCTGCGGCGCGGCTCCGAGCTGCGGTGTGAGCGTATCCACGGCGCGCTCATCCGCTCCAGTGCAGGAGGGGAGGGCGCGTCCGTACGCGGGAGGAGGAGGAGGAGGGTCCACAGCTGCAGTGTCTCTGATGAGCTGCAGGCAAAGCACCAGTCCCCTGGTTTAAATTGAAGTGCTAGATTCAAGATACGACTGAAGGTAATGTGCAGTTCGAAAGCGTCACCAAACCGGGATTACGGTCTAATTCAGCAGTTTAAAGATCCTTGTATCTGTTGACCCGACTACTCTGTAAAACGTTTGGAAGTGTAATGCAGGTGTTTGGAGCCCCCAGAAAGGTCAAGATTAATATGTAGGGGCCGAGAGATTAATGATGGGCGGGGATGAAAACGAAATTTAAAAAAAAAGTTTAAAAAAGATATTGAGCCTGTGAGTAGTTTTGAGAGTCGCTACAACCACTAGAGGTCTTTGGGCCTGTGAGAATACCATCCAAAACATTATGCAGTTTGCTGCAGCAGAGCAGATGAGCCAAGGACAGACTGGGGTGAAAGGTCACTCACTCACTCGCTCTGCACAAGAGATTCCACTGTAGCCCTAAAAAAAATCCAGGAAAATATAAAAATTTGTTGAACGCGTCGTATGAACTGCATAGCAGTCCAGTGAATTTAGTAGCATGGAGGGAAAATACAGCGAAGCCGCTCACTTGAACTTTAGGTCACAACTGTTACGCAGTACAGGACTAATAAAGACACAATCAAGTAAACAACTTTTTTTATTATTCCAAAATGGGTAAAATTAAAATGTAAAATATACAACATAAGCATCCACGTAGAATGGACAGAGGAAAAAAAGTAGCATACTCTTGCCTGTTTCTCCCACACAGCGCCGCCTTTAGGAGTCGACCCGTCCTCTGGACTGAGGACAGAAAACCCAGAAGTGGAGGTGCTAGTAGTCTGAATGGCATCGCTTTCCCGCTCTGTTGCGTGATCATTCAAATGTCCGTCCAAAATCAAATGTATCGCGGGTTGAATATTTGGCATTTGGAGCCGTCAACGTTTTAGACACAAACGCTTTAAAAAGAAAAGGGAACCACAATGGGATAATGCTTTAACTTGTCTAAAGGCCCAAACATGAATACAATAAGGCACTTTGCTAGACAAATTTAAACTCAACAGAACTCTAAACACGCAGGTGAAACCAACATAACTTTATTTTACAATCAACAAAACAGTGTGGCCGCCCTGCAGGGGGTGAACGGGCCGGACACAAATGACCCTACGCTCTCAGTACAGAAACAGAACGTTTGGTAAAACAGATACTGGAAGAGAAGGAATGCATCCTAAAACCTAAAATAACGGGAAGGTGCACATCTGCAGTCCAACTAAGTGCTGCTTCCTAGAGTCTATGAGGAGGAACTGCACATTAACTTCACAAACATTTGGAATAACCTGATAAAAGAACATTATCGGCAAGTGTTTTATGTATTATAACTAGTTTGACAACTATTAAAGCAGGTGTACAGGTCTTATGAATGCTAAATGTTTACATAAAAAGGGAGGGAGGAAACAGATGTACACGTGGACGGCGTGCAGAACCCAATGTCGAGCTCCCAACATTTCAGACTGTTAAAGCGGAATTCTTTTGAGCCGGGGGCACCTTCGCAAATATTTGTTCTATTTAAAATAAATGTTATTTCTCATTCTTTCATCTTATTTGTATCCATCGGAGATGTCTTGTTAGGACAGACAGAGAGTGTACAAGACGCACTTCCCACCCTGGGTAACACCGCAGCAACGAATACAATTAACAAGAATGCGGCTTGTTGATCTTTTTCAGAACAGAGACACGTTCGGCCTGGCAAGGTTGTCCTCTCCAACCTATTACGAAATAACTGAAAGAAAATATGCCGCCGACATGAAATGTCTTTGAGGGTTACATACTTCTGGTCGCCGGGAGGAACATGAATGTCTAAAAAAAAACAACGGAGGACACGGTAATCTGGCAGCAACCGAATTCCATGATGGCTCTGAAGAGGATACTGGTCAGTATTGTAAAAAAAAAAAAAAAAAAAAAAAAAAGAAAGAAAAAAGTGTCCAAGCCTGATGAGATGCGTGGTGTAAAAAAGGGACTACGACCAGGACACCTCTTGGTGGGGCGGTGGAAACGAAGGTCTTAAAGAATCTACAGCAGACTTAAGAGTTGTCCTGACCATTATTGTCTTGCATTCAAGTTATGTTCAGAAAAAAAGGAGAAGACGGGTGGAGATCTGTATTCTCGAACCAAGCAAACTCTCGTCTTCCAATCTATCTCCACCCAACAACTGCCCGGGCCTTGGAGAAACTGCGCTCAACTACACTCGTAACTACAACAAAAAGAAAAGAACGGGCTTGTGTTATCCGTTATCTATAGAGGAGACGGCTCTGCTGCACTAGTGGCTGACGAGGCCCTGCAGCATCATCATCAGGCGGCGCGCCCTCTTGCTGAGCGGGCCGTGGGGGTCCTGCTGCAGGAAGGTGTAGAGCTTCGGCCTGACCTGGGCCAGCACCGAGGACATGTGGTCTCGGGTCAGCGGGTCGCTGTGGTCCAGATTCATCACGGCGTCCTCCAGGTAGCTGAAACGGGGACAAACGATGAGGACAGAAGAGACATTTGGGTCCACATTGTGGGCTGGAGGGAACATCTAAAGCCAAGAATCTGCTGTGGGAGTACTGGTCTATTGAGATTCAATAAAGAAAAAACAAAGACTAAATCGGCTACAATGCACTCTACACAGATGCCTGAATGAATTATAAACAAACAACATATATTTGCAGCATACTTAATTATATTTAACCTAATTATTTTGAACTTCGATAACAGACTCAAAGCCCATATTCCCATTTTAGAAAGAGAACGAGCCAGAGAAATTGCGCCGGATATAAACCAAACGTATTCAATTGTATTCCAATTGTTCAGTGTTCAACTACATGAGGAGCGTCGGCCAGGGGAGCCCAATAGGTCGATCGGACAGTGCAAATCGCCTGCTGTCGAGTAACCACGCATGCACGGTCGACTGCGGGAGCTGGTTTAACCCATAACTAGGTTGTGCTAATTAGCGATCCTTGCCTACTAACGGACACATTTCATAGTTGTTTTTTTAAACGCTATTGCTGCTGCGTAGCTCAACAAGTCTCACATCTAATACAGTGGTGTGGGGTGAAACACAGAATGTATAGATACAAGAGATACTCATTAACTCTGTAATACAGATGTTTTATATCGCAGTACCATCCATGTTGTCCAACACTTTGTATTGCTCATCCATTACTTTCCTGTGTAGGAAGCCTTCTGCTTCCTTACATCATTATTGACTGATATCAATACATCGTCATGTGTCAGTTGTCTTCGGACCTTGATTGGGTTTGTCTAGAAACAATCCACAAATGACAAGCAGACAAAACAAAATGAACGCCATTGTTAATAACCTCACCTGATTTTGAGCTCAGAGCGGGTGGTGAGGTTGGAGAGAGCTGCTGGATGGCGACAGCAGCACGGGCTGGCTGAGAGGACACGGGTGCTGCCCAAACACCTGCTGGGAGTCAATGGTCTCGCAAACATACAGGACCAGGTTCAGATCTGTGGCAGACAGAGCCTGGATGGAAAGGAAGGAACAGCTTAAAAAGGGAGAAACCTTCCAGCCAGAAGCGGAAATACAGCTCAGCTGCAGAGCACGCAATGTGAACAGCAAAACACCTGGTTAATGCTGAATGTGTGTGTGTGTTACCTGCTGGAAAGCCTGGTTCAGCTGGCCCTGCTGGAGGAGCTGCAGGATGTTGGCCTGCTGCGTCTGGTAGTCGAGGTGCGCTGTGGGGACGGGAGTGCTGGCCGCTGACCTCATCGCCTGCATGATGCTGGAGGTGACCACCGCCTGCTGCTCCTTCATCGCCATGCTCACCTCGCCTTTGACGATTCGCTGCACATGGCTCAGAATCGACTCCTGCAAACTGCAGAAGAGACAAACCGCAGGAGGAACAGAACGTGAGAAATAATGAGGGTTTTAGTGCATCGTAGTGGGATTGCCCAATCAAGGGACACCCATTCCAACACTTTCTGAGGGCGTTACCTTCTGTTTGTTGCCATAACCTTTAAGCTATTACCTAAAAAATGTAATGTTCCATCTCCATTTGTCAATTCCTTTAAGATATCAAAGTTTTAGACCAACTACTTTGTCCCTGCTCCACCCCCTTCCCTCCGACACATCTATGAACTCTAAAGCAGTGGTCCCCAACCACCGGGCCGCGGTACCGATTAAGCCTTGCTTGTTTCTCCTCTCCGGCCCCATTATGCACCTGCTCAATAGGCAGTGGGTGAGGCCAGGGCTTTATTGCAGAGGCAGCTGCTGATACGCACATCTGCCTGGAATGTTAATCATTGCTATCGGATCAATTGCTACGACGAATGAAAGTTAACAGCAGCAGGCCCATATTTAGAGCGATGGACTAGATCCTATACTTAAGTGTGAAAAAATAAATAAAACCAAAAAACAGCTTTCTAATCTTAAGCAGCTGACGGTGTGGTCTCTCCAGGACACATACTTTCCCACCATCATCTGGATCTGATGCTGGACCTCGGCCCGCACATTAGCCGTGATGTTATTGGCCAGCTGATCGGTGGAGCTCTGGAAGGTCTCGATGGTCTGCTGGAGCTGGCTGATCACGGGGTCTTGTGTCTCCTGCTCTCTCTGCTTCTTGTTCTTCATGTGGCTCTCGAGCTGCTGGATGTCTACGGAGATGAAGGTGAACAGAAAAATCAGTCCTCAAAATACAGAATTGGATTCTACGTCCTTCCAGGAATACGACGACTTACGGGAAACAATGCGTAATGTATTGATAAATATTACACCTGTGGCCTTTTTGCGCATCATAATATGCACCAGAAACAAGGAGAAAATATGGCTTTTAACGACACCACTGTAGCTAGGGAGCAGTGTGGATCTTAACACAGCATTCACAAAAATTACAATCAATATTTACACACAAAAAGATTAACCCACAATTTGGTCAGGGATTACAAATTAAATTGGAACAAGCTCACAAGGGCGCACACGCTCATAGGAGTACTGTGGCCTCCCCATTTACTGCAGGGGAAGTGTGCTTCTCCCCTTTGTACACATTATAACAGTCTTGGTTATTTAAATAGATTTGCAGGTAAAGCACCAATAGAAGAGCCTTAAGCAGAACATTGGCTGTGAACATTCTCGTGTCTGGACATCCAGAGACTGAAAGGAATGTTTAATTGATCTTGTGTTGCCGTGGGATACATAGTGATATTCGTGATATATTACTGCATTTATTTACTTGCTGACAAAACAACATATCGCTGCTTGACCGCCTTACATTCTTGAGTGCCTTGTTTAAAGCTGTCGTTGATTTGCTGGAAGATGGACTGACAGCCTCTCTCAAAGACCGGCAGCACGATGCTCTGGAAGGCGTCTTTGTAGGCCGCCTGGATGGGCCCCTGCATCGCCGCCGCTGCTCGAGCCAATCGCATCCGTCGTGTTCTGTAACATAGCGTTTACAGTGAGAGGGGCAGGAGGGGACTGTGTGTGTGTGGGGCGGGGGACAACATCCACTTGCCTTGGACTTGACCACCTTGCTGACATTGTCCTTCAGTGTGATCTCCACAGCGGTCAGCTTGGCAGCGATGGTGTTGCTCAGATGCCCCGTCACCGGCTCCAGACTTTTAGAGATGCCTGGAGAAGAGAGGGGACGGATTATAAGAGGGCCCCAAGTAGATCATAATAATACATTTTATTCACTCTTCATCAGCAGACCTCAGAGTGCGACAGATAAAAAAAACAGTTTAAAAAAAAAAGAAAAGTTAGCGTAAAAAAACGCCTTCGTGAATAAAATGGTTTCCAGGGCAGTTTCAAAAGAGTTTAGTGACATTCTCTGGGATTCTCTGGGTTATTCCCAGACGCAATTGTTATCTATCGGTTGCCACCGATGTGATCCCTGATTCTACACGACGCAAGGTGAACGTCATCTCATTTGCCAGAGGCCCGATGACAGTCAAGGCAAAGGCAGTCAGCTGTTCAGCCAAAAAAATCATTGCATCACAAACATAAATGCAGCTGCTCAAACATCAAAACGCCCAAAACTCAGAAAGCAAATTCCTCAACTAAATACAGAGCTGTCTGAGGTGCACGATGACGAGAAAGAAAACCCATTTGTAAATATAAGTTAGAAAAGAAAGTTTAACAAAACATTACAAGACACCTTCAAGTGTCATTCAGAAACCCATTTTTAAAGAACTTTGGACAGAGCGACAACAGAAGAAAGCAAAGATTTGTAAGAGGATGGAGAAGAGGCGCCACGGGCGAGGTTCAGCAGAATGTTAATGATGCTTAAAACCATCCTCGACTGTTACTGCCAAAATAACAAAATGGAAGCAAAAACCCCCTCATCTGGCAACAAGCATTCGACGACCACTCTCTGCAGTCCACGCGGTCAGAGTAGAACTGTTTGGGCCTGTTAATGTGCATGTGCTCACTTGGTGGGACGGTCTTCTTCATTTCCTCACGGAGCACTTTGTCCATCCTGTTGGTTAGCACCGAGCTAAGGGTGCTGATGAGCTGCTCCTGAAGCTGCTGCTGGTCACTCTGTCTCTCTGCCAGAACCCGCTCTAGTCTCCCGCTCTGGGGTCACGAGAGGTCAAGGCTCGCAACAATATGCAGAGGACAAATCATCAACAGCTCGGTAGAAATCCATGAGAAAAGATGAGCCGTGTTTGAAAGCGCATGTATTGAGCTGTGGGATGTGGGATTTATGTCTGGGAGAAATACTTTGATTTCCAGAGTACATGACTTGTCCCATAATGCATTGTGGACTGTACAATGGCAGACTGTAATGTTTAGAGTTAAAATAATGTTGAATGGAGAAAAGAAAACAAGATGACGTTAATGGAAATTTAAGAGTAAAAGGGATGAAGCTCACATGTATGATGTACCGTTCACACCGAAATACTCACATTACTCATCCTAATGGTACGTTCACACTGAACGCGTTGCCTCAATCGCTCTAAACGCACCGCAGGACTCAGGGGGATCATTTGTGGTCAATTTGCGTGTGCCGCGTATTCGCGCCTGACACAACAGAGAGGGGGCGTGGTTAACCACCATCTGCCATTGTTTTTCCTCCCCACTAACCGTGAAAGACATAGCAACTCTGTATTTGTTGTGTAAGTCCTACTAATGTCTGACCTTCAAACGTCGTGTTTTTGTAGTAAATAGCATCTATAGGTGAATTTCACCAACAGAAACTTCGTCTGGATGACTGGCGCTTCCAGCAGTACATGGTGCTAGCCGGTGCTCGGCTCGGGCACTGGACCTCACCGCTGTCGCATCATACTTCCATGCCGAGGGTCCTGTCCCATGGAGAGACATTGCTTGCTTAAGCACAACCAAACGGCTCTTTAGAGCCACACACACACATTTTCACTGAACAAATATCCTTGGTATTACTTAATATTTTGTATCAGTGTGTCGTTAAAAAAATATAATTATCCTAGACTTAATTGTACTATATTCAGTGCAGTGATGGGATATTGTAAAAAGGCACATATGGTTATATGTGGTTTGTTAAAAGTGCAAGGTCTTTCTCAGACCGGTTGCAATAAAGGTACGAAGATGTATCGTACACCTCAGTCTGCAGGATGTCAGTGACGACAGGGGGCAGTTTGTATCGCGCTTGACGCTACTTTCCTACTTTCCTCAAAATAGCGCTGACTTCCCCGCGAGAAACGGTTCGGTGTGAACGTACCATTACAATACCTGCCGTAAAGTACTACTGCATATTATTACATTTATCGATGAACTCATGTCACGCAAAGGAAGACATATTGTTAATCTACCATGGAGTAATATTACATTACAGTCTGCATTACATGATGATTGGTTGTGTATTTAAGTTAGTATGCAACCATGGGTTAGAAATATCCTCCCATAAACAGAAGCCTTTTGTGGCCTACTGCTCCAGGTAACTCCAGGCCTCAGATTGCTAAAATAAATTCATGTTTGCTAGCGTCTACGGCTCTTTCGGGGAACTCAAACGCATCGGTTCGTAGTCGCGTTCCACTCGCAAAGCTGCGACAATGAGTCCGCGAGCTGAGAAAAAGCCAGAAGGATACGCTCCTGCTCCTGGTGGTTGGTGAGGACGTGCTCAACTTGGGCCATGATGGTGCTCTGCATGGCTTCGATCTGCCCACGCAGGTCAGTGAGCTCCCTCTGCTGGCTACGCAGGAGCATCAGCAGCTCGTCCTGCACTTCGGCATTCATCTAAGAGTGGAGGGCAGATCTTTTTCAGTGCTGATGAGACACATAAATTACTTAATCATTAGTTCCGCATTGATAAAAGTGGGAAACAATTCGATAACACATGTTGTTGTTTTTTTAAGTAGATTAACAATAGTTAATCTATCATGCGTTTCCAAGAGAACAAATCAAATACAAAATATATCGTCCTCCATTGATAGTAACATTGTTGCAGTTATGTTCATGATCACCTTACCTGACCAGAGTTCATTTGCCTGGACTGAGACAATTCCCTGAGGAGAATGAGAAAGAATGAGTAAGAACTTTTACCAATAGTATTTCAACCAACTGAAAAGTTTAACGTTGTTGAACGTTAGATTGAAAGATCAATATTGAGCCTCACTCTAAGCATATCTGGTCAACTGTAGTCTGCTACTATCACGGCATCTGGTGCTACAAACACATCTGTCTTTGTCTGAATGGTAGCCATAAAACTGTCAAAAGCACTCTGTGCCAAATCAAGTTTAGAGGTGTATTGGGAGCTCTTTGTTTATTTTGCCAGTTACTTTTTGTGAAGAGCAGTGGAAGTAAAACGGCAACGCAGTCTCACAGTGAACACGCATCCGGGAAAACGTCAGAAAAAGCTTAAAAGACACTTGTGATTGTATCGTTTTTGTTTCTACATTAATGGAGCTCCGTAGGTAATTGCCTCCTCAGGGCTCTCTATCATTGATAGTGGTGCCAATATCCTATTTATTTGTCCGTTCCGCGGCATTCACAGTATGAGATTAAGTCAACTGAAGGTTTCACTCATGTTTTTGTAAATCAGTTCGAAGCTGAAACCACAAACACCTTTTCAACCCGACGTCTGGGACTGTCACGATTTCAGCATAGTTATCTTAGTTGGCTTCACTGCTTCTTCTTCTCCGCTGTCTGTGAGCACGCTTAAATGTGGGTGACGTTTCTTTATATGTAAAATGAATATCGCACCACCAAAAATTATTGCACACGATTTCAGAGAATGTGCGATATATCATTTTATCGCATATTGCGACAGGCCTACCGACTTCACACACAGAGGCACTTGTTCTTTCTGTGATTGCTTCACCAGCAAACACATCGACTTACCCGTCATCTTTCTTGGTCTTCCTCTTCACTTTGGGCGAGGCTCGTGGTGAGGTCTTCCAGTCCTTAACCGGTAGTCGGTGAGACGAACGAGAGCCGCAATTTACTGAGGATGATACGAGGCCGGACCCCTCATCGTTCGGGTCACTGGGTCAAACACAGAAACATACAGACACAACCAGTGAGACAGCTGCTGTCAATCACGCAGCAGAAACCTCAAACGCCTGCGCTTTGGTCCTCAAATCCATCAAATCATCGATCATTATTGGGGCTGAAATTAAAATCACTGAATTTTCAAGTTCCCGTTTTTTGTGATTAATCTCTTCTAGTTCAACACTGTACGCGTCGTCTTTTCTGCACAAACAAAAGGACGGTGTGTTTCGTGGCGTTACCTCTGCTCCCTCCCGTCCTGACTGTCGATCTGTGTGAGGTGATAGGAGCGCGATGGTAAGGTGAGCTGAGGCTTCTGTCCTTCGACCTCCTCTCTCGAACTACAACACAGCGGACACTTTTTTGGCTTTAGTTTCTGACACCAACATCACAACAATTCCAACAGACGTGAAAGAACGGTTGTGTCATTTTTTTTTAACGCCATATCATCCCTTGGCTTATTATCTTTTTCCCAGGCACTTTATGTACTTTTAAATGATAATTGGTAGCTTCATCATTTTCAAAACCAGTTTTTTTAGTCAACAAATTGGTTGAGCAATGCTAAAAAAAGTGGACCAGTATTGAGATCTGAATGAGCTGCAATGTTATCTTAGGTATCATTTTTTCGCGACGGACAAGCTCAATTGTCCTCGATCCGTTTGTTATTGTGTCTTGTTTTGAAAAGGGTTTAGGCTTCAAACTCTAAAGGTCCCAAATCAAATTCTAATATTCAGGCGATTACCATTGAAAATCTCAAAGATACATCATTAGCAACTCTTTGTCTGTAGTCCATCTCTCCCTCCATTAGACATAATCAGGTAAAAACCTTCCTTGTCCCGTGGAAATGTTTGTGCTTTACTTGTTGAATGTATTTGCATGTTCTAACGCTTACTATTCTCCGAGGTGCGTTGTCCCTGAGACTGTTCCTGGTTTCCCTGGTGATGTCGGGCGCAGCCGAGCCACGATGTGTGGCCCACATTGCCGTCTGAAGAGCCTCCACCGACCCCGGGTTTTCCTGCAACAAGGCGTTTCTCCAGCAGGGACGGGGTGTGGCTGAGTCTGTGCTCAGAATCTCCTCCTGCCCCGCCCACCGGACCATCTGCACCCCCAAGTTCGGGCGGCAACAGGCTGAGACAGAAAATTAGGCCCACAGTAAAGTTTTCACAAGGTTTGTCTGTATGCTTTTAATCCCAGACAAACATGTTTTGAATGCATGCTTGTTAAAACGATAGACATACTTTGCTGACAGATCTTCTTATTTCAGTAAACATACCCGTTGTTGGCTGAGCGCGGGGAGGTGAGCAGGTGCAGGGCAGATGCAGCGGAAGCCATGCTGTCCGTCTGGAGGGCGGAGAGAGGCACCGGCTCCAAAATGGACACGTGGCTGCGCTGAAGCTGTAGGGTCTGCGATGCGATCTCCGGCATGTCCTGGGACATGGCGGTGGAGGCCGAGGAGATGACGTCGGGGGAGCGGGCTCTGGTCGGAGAAGCCAGAGGAGGAAGGAGGGGGGAGTCCAGAACCTGAGGGCTGTCCAGTGCGAGAGGACCGTTGGGGGATGCTAATGCCTGAGGATGCAGATGAGGAGTGTGCTAATGAGAGCAAAGGCCTTCCATATTTAGTGTATCGAGAGGCTGTTAGAAGTTGGGACTGTGTCCTACCTGTAGGTTCTCAAGTACAGGCAGAAGCACTGCAGAAACAGCTCTTGGGCTGCTGCTGGAAAGTGTCAGGCTGCTGCTGCTGCTGCTGCTGTTCTCTGCTCTGGTTGGACTCTGACCGACTTCATCCATAGCGCTACAGAGTGACACAGACGTCAATGTTCAGGAGACTGCAGGGAGACTGTGTATGTTATTCTATTGAATATTTACAGTTGTCTGTTTGTGGAATGAATCAAGCAATGAAGAAGCACATTCTACATAACAGCCCACAAAACCCCACTGAGCTGCTACGAGGATGTAGATGGAATTGATGTTTCCTTTATTATCATATTCTAAATTCAAAATGGTCAGTATTAATCTTATCTTAATAACAATCTTAGCTCACCTGTTAGTTAAGTCAGTGTTGCTGTTGATCGCTGTCACAACGGTCAGACTGCTGCCGCGGGATGCTGGTACCTGGAACCAGACAAATGAAAGTCATTAACAAGATGCAATTATGATTAAATGTTTCTGAAAACCACCAATCATTGGTAAAAAAACCCAAGAACAACTATATGTACACACACAACGACAGCTGACATGAATTTCCAATCTGCATTATTTTTGGACAAACTTGGACTGAACTTAACTAAGGCAACATCAGGTCACATGTCAACCAAATTCTCATGACAGCCACATTTAAAAAGCTGCAGATAATATTAATATTATTAATCTTCTACTTCGTGCTGGATCTCCCAGCCTTTCGCTTTATCTTTGGATCAGCATGAGGCGAGTTCAGTTTGAGAAGACTGATGATAAACAGGGTTACGGCCTTGTGTCTCTCAGTAGTGGCACAATATGCAGGAGGACAGTGCTGTTCATGGGGAAAGCTGTTGCTAGGCAACATACAGGAATAGTTTCAAGCATGTTCTTTGGTTGAAGTGTTTTTTGACCATTTTGTAAACTGGTTGATGCTGGAGTTTCACTACAGCAACCAAAACTGCTCTAATGAATCCTGGAGGGAAGCAGTGGACGAGGATGGAAAGAGATTGTACCGAAGTGCTTGGTGTCATGAAGGCATCCGGAGTCATTAGCTTGGTCCCACTGTTAGCCCCCGAGGTTGACAGGAAGTCAGTGGTAGCAGGAAGAGAGGGGATCTTCCTTAGGTCAGTTTGGGAGCCGCTCCCTGATTCTTTGTCCGAGCTGTGGTCAGTGAGATTGTCTGAAAAGCCTGCTGGACACAAAAACGAGTAGGTCCTTTCTGAGGATGTATTTGACATACAAAAGAAGCAAAAGGCGTAGTGCGATTTTTGGGAGAATTGCTTCACTGCCTATTCCTAATTTAATGGTCGGCTTCCAAAGAAACACCAACGTTGAGTTGATACATCGTTTCTGCAGTAAGAAGAAGAACATCTGTGAACGCAGTGATCCATCATTCACAGGGATTTGTCCTTGTCCTGTTTTGCAATCCTTGGACTGTGACTTACCAAAACCATCCTGAGTATCAGAATTGGGAAGGAAAACTGGAGAGCTGGGCTGAAACCAGATCTGGACATCCTGTAGACTCCTACGAAAGCACAAAGAAGTGTTTCTCAATTAGGACTTACTATCAAGCCATGGCCCATTGCATATCTCCTGTCCCAGACCACAAAGCATTTAAACACTGAGGTTCCCTTACCCAGACTGTCTACAAATAAAAGATGGTCTTGGGTTTTGACTAATTTCAACTTAATTGCTTCTGGAAGTGATAAAAACATGTTTTTTAAAACTCAAGCCAACAAGCCAAACCCTGACATCGAACTGCAGGAAGAAACTTACTTGGTGTGGACACAGTAAAGTTTAATCTGGATCCCAGACTTCGACTCTGTTAGTCCTTGCGTGCCCTCTGGAAGAGAAAACCCCCCACAAATACCTAATTAGGATCAATACTGCAACACATTTCAAGGTGCTATTGATGACATACGGACACTAGATGTCTCACTCTTTCCCCGCTTCATTGCATCCACTTCACAACTAGTGGTGTACAGTTGTTAGCCATGTGTGTGTCTTTGCTCAGCTGAGTACAGCTGTGTTGTTTAAGCATTTGTTTAGAAGAAATCCAGGAAATAAACAGCAAGTTGAATTTGGTTAATGTCATAGTACAAATGTGTTGGCCAGCTCTGTGTTCTGCAGTTACTTCACTCAGTGAATGAGAGAAGTCAACGGGTTTGTTGCACCAGTCGTCTACGTCATGTTTGGCTGAGTGAGAACGAGAGCAGTCGGTCAAGTGATCTCTTTGTTGACTTTGGGAAATTTCTTTTGCAACACGCAGTCATGCATAAGCTACGATATTAGCTTGAAGTTACTTTGTGCAATGGAATATTCCGATTCATGATCTATGGTGGTATTCCAACATGGCTAGTTGTGGCTAACATTTAGCCTTGTCATCTGAGCGGGGTTTAGTGCAGGTATCTGGCATCACGTCATCAAGTTAACATTGTTTGCGGGAACTAAACGTAATAATGTTGCATACACAGTTGCATCCAATAGCTCCTAGATTAAATACGTCAAATTATAATTTCAAGGGTTATTGTCGAACAAATAAGCTAAAATAGCTTGCGCTTTCGTCGGTTGTCGTGGTAAACATTAAGAGCAGTCAGCGAGGTGCGGCATGGTGGAGGCAGCCTCCTGCGGTCACTGAACACGCCTAACTTTGCGGGAGTTAAGCTCATCACCAAATTCACCTATTTGTCAAGTTTAACATTAACTGGCAACATGGTCACTGACGACACACAGACACCATGACGCACTCAAAGGACATCATTGGCTCACCGGCCAATGTGAATGTAACAGAATCTGTCGCTTCACCTGTGGTCCGTACTCCGCTCTCCTCTTCAGCGGGAGAACCTCGGTGTGTCAGCGGTCTGCAGTGGGAGACGTCCTGGATCCCAAAGCTGGACGCGGGGTGAGTCAGCAGGAACTCTGACACTGCTGTAAAACTGCCCTTTCCTTTCTCTAGGTCCTGCCGGAGCTCCATCACATACAGAACCTGGTGAGAAGGGCGTCAGCAGAGTATGAAGCTGGCTTCCACAGCCCATAGCCATTTTTAGGCCCCTGCTCGAAAATTGCATTCCCGCAACAAAAAAAATCAAATAAATAGTCTAATAAATGAAACACTGGTGAGAACCGATATGTAAATGTCAGTATGTGTGTTTCAGGTTCAGAGTAAATGAAGATGGCATGCTGCGCAAATTAAAACGTTTGCGGTTCGCCTCAAATAAAAAGCTCTTTGAGGACGGTTATCCTCGTTATAACTCTAAACCCATACCACATCATAACATGTTATGCAGCTCCTGTGGATGTTGACAAAGTGAAGGGCACATTTTTAGGGATGGTGTTAGTAGAGAAAGTTCAGGCAAGTTCTCTAGAATTTGGGTTTTTGGATTATTATATGCCGCAGGGCTACTTCTACATGTTTGACAGCTCACTGGAATCTTTACAGCCTTTACAATTGAACTGGTCTCATCAGAATGAGATCAACAGCACTGTCAGCCAACCAGAATCAGCACAAGACACCAAAAAAAGGCCCAAGAAGCTCCTGA
This sequence comes from Gasterosteus nipponicus, assembly GCA_014132575.2. NCBI lineage: Eukaryota > Metazoa > Chordata > Actinopteri > Perciformes > Gasterosteidae > Gasterosteus > Gasterosteus nipponicus. Next base: position 28,750 of record BMAF01000962.1, read on the forward strand.
AGTGATTTACTGTTACAGGAGTTTTTTAAAGCGGAAGAAAACTCTTATCATGGCTAACCACTATGGTACGTGAATTTCAACAAACGTTTTTTGTTTTTTCGGATTCCTGTTGTGGACGTTCTTTGGCTGTTGTGCTGCTGAGGGCTTTGCTGAAATCTCTGGAACCGGCTGACTGCTTTCTTGAATAATGTCATTGGTATGTTTAGCTCAAGGTCGTGGCACGTGTTTAAATGGGTTTTCTAAATCCTGTCCTATTGTATTTGGTCATTGTGGTAGGCGTTATTTGAGTTATGTTTGGAGAATGTAACTATGGACGTATATGTTCTTGTAGCCTCTGTTCGGCTGGTGTAATGTGATGTGCAACATTGCTATATTCTTTTGTGATTAGTTTATGGTTCGACACTGGAATCTTTAAATACACGTCCGAACCACCCCAGACCCAAATCTGTGTTTTCAGGGCCCAGGAGGCTGGGGGCCAGGATAGAAGAATGTGCTATAGTGGGTACACTTATATACAAAATAATGCACCGTTGTAGCGGTCATACTAACCACATGAAGTTTTGAGTGGCTCTTTAAAGAATATTAAATCTACCTGGCCAGCTCACATGTTGCATAGGCATTTTTAAAGTTACCTGTTGTGACACCGTATGAAACTTTAATAAGCAACTAACGGCTTAACTAAAACTGAGGGACGTACGGCTTTGACACTACTTCTTTTTGCAGTTTCCACAACAGAAGTTCAATCTTCAAAAAATTGAATTCTCATGGTAAATCCAAATGTCCAAAGTTTTACAAACTATTATTTATCTACGTTAGTCTTTAATGTCTGGAAATTATGTTTATTATTATTGATTCTAAAAACGACGAGAAACTTAAATTTAGCACCTCTTTCAGAACCCAGGAAATGCAGGAAATTGCTGCAACTACTGAATGAGAATGGCCTTCATAGAGGATGACTCAAGCCCTTTTACACAACATTAAATAATTACACAACCAATTAGGTTAACTCAATGCATTAGTGAGTCATTTTACATCGAGTTGTGACCAAAAAAACTACTTATAGCATTTATTTTCCAGGTTCCGTCTTTCCAGATGGTGAGGTTGAGGCTTTATACCAAATATATTCTGCATCTCCCGAAACCAATAAAAAAGACTAAAATAGGTATTTCTGGGTGTCTGAGGGTTGAGTGCTTTTGTGTTCATAAAGTGGAAGAAAAAGGCTTGAAATGTGCCCATTAGGGAGGAACATCAGCAGTTCACCGTGATTATTCATGAACATCAGCCAAAGCACAGAGCTGAAAACATTGTGCCGACCTTCCTCTGTACGTCAGTGAGGATGAGGTACTCCGAAGCGAGCCGGATCAGACTGGCCTTCAGACTTGGTAGAACTGAGGAGTTGAACAAATCTGGTGAGAACCTACAAGATGAAATAAAAACAGCACCATTAGTAACTTGAAACAGCAATGTTAATAAATGGGATGAGCTGCAGATAGCAGGAATGATTTAGGCTATAACCTGATGGTCTGTAAGCAGGTCCAGGAAACAGTGCACCATATTTTCAACTCCTGGTTCTGATCCGCTCCAGTTATAAGGAACACGCCAGAAAGGAGGCAGCTACAAAAGAGCAGAGGAGAGAGAGAAGGTAGCAACAAAGAAACAGCCTCAAATTGTTAAATGTCCGTCACGGTTTTCAGGAAGCTGAGTGTGGGCGCGGTGGGAAGACTGGCTCGGGGTCCTGTCTTTTGTGGATTGTCATGCAGAACAGAGAAGCTGAGAGAGAGGGGCGTCCTCTGTGGGGCGCCAATTCATGAGAACACCTGGGCAGCGGGGATGAAAAGAAGAGCGCCAGATATGGTGTGAGAAACCACAAGCAGTTGTGCAGAGCAAGCAATACGTAA
>BMAF01000963.1:0-42430 GCA_014132575.2 Gasterosteus nipponicus
TGCAGTGCAGGGATTATTTATTGTACTATTCCAACCCCCTGAGAATAGCAATCTCCCGGTGGTTTATTGTTGGCACCAGCTATCGAAGGTCGCACAAGGCACAGTGTACATCCCATTTGTCAATGTAGGCACTGTTGATATATTTCTCCCCCGCACTAGGCTGGAGAAGTCTGCCATGTAGAGATTGTGAGCCTACCTGACGGCGTTATTGAAATTGAGGGGAGGTCGGACCAAGGTGTTGTGGCAACGTCCTCGGCCCAAGTTGCTGGAGGGAGATCTGTACAGAATGCTATCAGGGACATCGACTTGTCCAGTATACCCTCCCATGAACAGGGCGCGGTGAGGTCCCTTTTACATAAGTACGAGTCAGTGTTCTCCGCATGTGAGGGTGACATAGGCTTTACAAATCTTATTGTTCATGACATACCTTTAGTGGACATACGCCCAGAAGGCAGCGCTATCAACGATCCCCTCCATCGGATTACGAGGCCGTAAAGCTCATATCCACCAGTTGCTGAAAATCAGGTCATTAGGAAAGTAGCAGCCCCTATGCCTCTCCGGTTGTCCTGGTGAAAAAGAAAGATGGCAGCATACGCCTTTTGTGTGGACTATCGCAACTTAATGGAAAAACAAGAAAAGATGCTTTTCCTCTGCCTCGTATCGAAGAGTCGCTGGATGCCTTGTCGGGTGCCCCGCTGGTTCAGTACCATGGATCTGGCCAGTGGGTACAATCAAGTTGCCGTGGGCAGAGGAACAAGAACAAGACAGATTTTTTTTGTACGCCCTCGGGTTGTTTGAATTTAACCGTATGCCCTTTGGTTTGTGCAATGCACCAGGCACTTTCAAACGCTTGATGGAGCGAATGTTTGGGGCCCAGCATTTTGAGTCATTACTTTTGTATTTGGATGATGGTGGTGTTTTCCTCACCATAGGGGGAGCATGTGACACGCCTGAGGCAGTGCTGAGTCGGCTTCACCAAGAAGGCCTGAAAGTCAAATTGAGAAGTGCAGCTTCTTTCAGCCCCAAGGTGAAGTATCTGGGCCACATTATTTCAAAGGATGGAGTGTCCACAGACCCAGATAAAATCAGTGCAGTGGCACTGGGCCCCACCCAAACACATCGGAATTCTCTTTTGGGGTTCGCCAGTTATTATCGGGCTTGTCAATGGCTTTGCTACTTGCCGCTTCCTCTGCACCGCCTAGTCGCTGAAATGGCGGGTTCAAAAAGAAAAGTTATCCGTCGCCCATTCAGTGAGATCTGACAGACGAATGTGCGAGGAGTTTTCACGATCTAAGAGCAAGATTGGTATCTGCACCAGTTAAATTATGCTGACTTCTCCGGCCCTTCATCCTGGAAGTCGATGCCAGCTACAGTGGTCTTGGAGCAGTGCTCTCGCAGGAGCAGAGTGGTAAGGTGAGACCAGTGGCCTACGCCAGCAGAGGATTGAAGCCAACCGAACGAATTATGACCAATTACAGTTCCATGAAGTTAGAGTTCTTGGCGCTCAAGTGGGCCATGACCGAGAAATTCAGGGAATATCTCCTGGGTCAGAAGTGTGTGGTGTATACGGACAATAACCCTTTAAGTTATCTATCCACGGCTAAATTGGGTGCCCTCGAGCAGCGGTGGGCGGCTCAACTTTCTGACTTTGATTTCACCATTAAGTACAGACCCGGCCAAGCCAATGGTAATGCGGATGGATTATCCCGGCAGTATCAAACTGACGCGCCTGCTGAAGGATGTGGTGCCTTGATGCCAGGCAGTGCCATCCCTCAGATGATAGCACAACTCAGCACACAACCGAACATGGAGGTAACTCAGTCAACCGTGTCGGTTTTCCCTACCCATTCTGCTGTAGATCTAGCTGCGTTGCAGGAAGCGGATCCTATCATCAGTCACTTTCTGTTTTTTTGGAACTGGAAACGAGTCCCAGACCAGCAGGAGAGGCACACCCTCCCCAAAGCAGTTTTGGAGATGCTTCGCCAATGGGAGAGGGTGAAAAAGGAGGAGGGAGTTCTGTATCGCCGTGTGTCTAGACCAGATGGCGGGGGGTAAGGACGACAGCTAGTATTGCCTGCTAAACTAAAAGAGGAAGTATTGCACCAGTTACATCAGGGCCAAGGACACCAAGGTGTAGAACGAACAACCGACCTAGTGAGACAAAGATGCTACTGGCCAGGTATGATTAATGAAATTAAAGAGTATTGCCAGAACTGTGAACGCTGTACATTGGCAAAAGCGGTACAACCAAAGGTTCGTGCTTCCATGGGCCATTTATTGGCCTCCCGGCCAAATCAGATATTGGCCATTGACTTTACCTTGCTTGAACCGGCTAGAGATACAGTAGACGGTAGAGACGGTAGAGAACATGTTTTGATAATGACTAATGTATTTTCCAAGTATACACAGGCCATTCCCACTCGAGACCAGCAAGCACCTACGGTGGCCCGACTGCTAGTCCATGAGTGGTTCTACAGGTTTGGAGTTCCGTCTAGGATTCATTCCACCAAGGAGAAGTTTTGAAGCAGTACTCATCCAGCAGCTATGTGGAGTTGTACGGGGTTCAGAAAAGTAGGACCACACCTTACAGACCGCAAGGAAATGGGCAGTGTGAACGTTTCAACTGTACATTGCACAATTTGCTGCGCACTCTGCCAGTGGAGAAGAAAGCGGGACTGACGTTGTACCTCCCACAACTTATCTTTGCCTACAACACCACCATACACCAATCAACTGGTGAGTCATTTTTACCTGCTGATGTTTGGTCAAGATCCACAGTTGCCGGTGGACTTCTTCCTAGGGAGAGTAATAGACTCCGCTGCAGGTACGGTGGACCACTGGCTTGGCGAACACCAGAGGCTACTATGAGCAGCCTACGCCGGGTCACATCGTATGCAGGGGGCTGCACAATGGAGAGAGGAGAGACACGACCGAAATGTTGACGAAGGGCTGACCGTGGACCAGTTGGTCTATCTGAGGGACCACAGCGTAAGGGGAAGAAACAAGATCCAGGATCACTGGAACCCAACGCCCTACAGAATTTTGAAAGCGCCAATAAATGGTGGATCTGTATATACTGTGGCTCCCGTCGATAACCCTAACCAAACTAAGCAGGTGCATCGAACCATGATTAGACCTGTTCCCGGGAATGCTCACCATGTCCCCGCTCCCCAAGATGAGCAAAGAATCACGGTGGAAGCTGCTCCTGAGGAGGAAGAACTTGAAGAGGTGTGGATTGTGAGAGAAAGACCACTGGTCTCAGAAGACCTCAACCCAGTGGAAGCTGAGCCTCCTTGCAGGGTTGCCAGTGAGGAGGAAATGCGGTTTGGAGTGACCCCCGACCACCGGGACTACAAACAGACCACTCGGCAAGGGAAGGGACGGGGCCAGCCAAGCCGCCTCAAGGGCTAATGCTTCGACGGACAACCCGGGTGACAGCGGGCAAACACTCTAACGCTCATCGCTTGCCACAGACAACCGTGAGTGTGCAGGGGGCTGTAGGTCCCTTTAGTCTCAAGTCAGGGAGGTGAGTCTTACCTCGGGACGAGGATAGAAGTAGTGGGGGTAGATGTGACGGGTAGTGTCAAGGGGTTGAGCTGACGCCATCAATGAGCGCCCTATTTTACGGCCACTCCCGCTTCTCTAGCAGTCCGCTGAGAGGAGAGTAACAGGTAGGTCGCTAACTGGTAGGTTGTTTGTGATGGGGGAAAATGGCAGTTTAGATCTCAACCTTGCAGGTTTTGCCGGCCAAGTGGAGCCTTCGACGTCGTTGGGGAGGGCTTAGCCTCAGCCTTCCAGGTGGCACACAAACTGCAGTTTTGCCGCATCCGGTACGGTAGTGATTAGCGACAAACAGCTGATATCCTAACATTGTATGCGCCCCGCCTCCGGTTTTGTTTCGGGTACTTGCCTACTGTTGTTTTTATTGATTTCGAGCGGGGGTGCCCGATGTGTGGAGGAATAGCGTGGGTATTTTCTTAGATCAGATTTTAGGGTTGTGGCCTACTACAGCAAAGCCCTGAATAAAGCTGAGCGGCGGTATTGCGTCACACATAGGGAGCTGCTTGCTGTCATCTTTGCCGCACGGCATTTTAAGTACTACTTGTGTGGTCCGCCCCTTCACTGTACGCACTGATCATGCCTCACAGCAGTGGCTGATGACATTCCGAGAGCCTGAGGGACAGCTGGCTCGTTGGCTGGAGGAGCTGCAAGGCTACGAGTTCAGCGCTGTTCACCGTGCTGGAGAACGGCATGGCAACGCTGATGCACTGTCCCGTCGACCCTGCAGTGAAGGCGACTGCCGGTATTGAGACCGCAGAGAGGTCAGAGAACAGCAGCTGGTTCTGGGGCCAAACAAGCGGGACAGAGAGGAGTGTGAAGAGACTGTCAGGGCTTGTAGAGAGCTGCTGGTGGTAGACAATGCTATCTGGGCCGCGGAACAGCAACAAGACCCGGACGTACAGCAAATGATGCTGTGGGTGGAGGCGTGGCAGCGACCGCCCTGAGAGGAGGTGGCCGCTCTCTCCCCATGGACAAAAGGGCTGTGGGCTAAATTAAATTCTTTGCAGCTGGCTGATGGGGTCCTTCAGCGGGCATGGTTAGAACCCGCCGGAGAGAAAAAGTGGCAGACGGTGGTACCCAGAGGATGCAGGGGCTGTTCTCAAGCCATGCATGGCTCTGCAGGCTCCGGTCACTTTGGGGTGACCAAACACTGGCGGGTCCGTCAGGCCTTCTATTGGGGGCGGCTGAGGAGAGACGTTGAAGACTTTTGTCGGTGCTGTGATCTCTGCACTGCCCGCAAAGGACCACCGGGCCAGTCCAGGGCTCAGCTACAGCAGTTTCCGGTGGGGGAGCCCATGCAGCGGCTGGGTGTAGACGTTCTGGGCCCTCTCCCACTCACAGACAGAGGTAATCGCTACATACTCGCTACTGTGGATTATTTCACTAAATGGCCTGAGGCCTATGCCATTAAGGACCAGGAGGCCGAGACCATTGTTGATGCCCTAGTGGAGGGGATAATCAGTCGGCTGGGGGTGCCAGAGTCAATCCATAGCGATCAGGGGAGAAATTTCGAATCTAAAGTTTTTGCCACGATGTGTACACGTCTGGGCATCACAAAGACCCGTACAACACCACTCCACCCCCAGAGTGATGGGTTAGTGGAAAGATTTAACCGGACTCTGGGCGAACAGCTATCTATCCTGACTGCCGACCATCAGCGCGATTGGGATATGCATTTGCCCCTGGTTCTGATGGCGTGTCGCACTGCGGTCCATGACTCCACTTCATGTACACCGTCCCTCCTCATGTTGGGCAGAGAGTTGAGAACACCAGCGGAACTGACCTTTGACGGGCCTCGGATGCGCCGCGGTCCCTGCAGGCCCGACTACGCCAGGCGGCTGCAGGACCGCTTGGACTCTGCACATGCGTATGCCCGCAGGCAAATGCGTGAATGCGGGCGTCGCGACAAAGAGGAATTATGACGTCCGGGCAAAGGCCGACACTTGGGGAGCTGGTGTGGACCTACACTCCTAAACGGAAGAAAGGCAGGTGCCCTAAGCTGGATAGCCACTGGGTGGGACCGTGTCTGGTCCTGGAGCGGCTGGGAGAGGTCGTCTACCGGGTGCAGATGCCTGGCAGGGGGCGCCGGGTGGCGTTACACCGGGACAGGCTGGCACCATACCGGGGCATCGCCTCCCCTCAGACAGCTGGAGGAGAGGGAGAAACGCCTGGGGTGCCTGTCGTGGCATCACCTAACCGGGAAGTCGTCGCAGGTGGCCTGGGGACATCGCAAGTGCATGCAGTTTGCCACCTGCGGCTTTGGAGCCACCTGACCTGGGACACACAGGGGGGCAACGGGAACAGTCAACACCCGCGGGCCGACCGAGGAGGAAGCGGCGGACGCCACTGAGGCTTAAAGACTTTGTCCTCGGGGACGAGGACTTAAGAAGGGGGTAATGTAGCGTGCCTTAAGTTCATAAATGTATATGGCTCTGATTAATGTTACTGTTACGAGGCCAGGGTTAGTAACGCCTCCTCGGGAATGTGTAGTTTTCGGGGAGCACAGGAAGGGGAAGTTGAGTTCCTGACTCAAGTTGATGACCGGGTGTGTGAATGGTGTGTCTGTGGCCAACAACAGGCAACAATAAACCCGAGTGATAAGAACCTGGCTCTTTATTGACACGAAACGTTACAATAACCAGCAACGATTCATCAACCAGACCAGAGCAATAGATGGGTTGCACGGGCAGCTAGACAAAACTAGTTAAACGGCTTGGCTAAATCGAATGGCACTAGACATGTTACTGGCAGAAAAGGGGGGAGTCTGTAAAATGTTTGGATCAACATGCTGTACTTTCATCCCCAACAACACTGCCCCAGACGGGTCAGTAACCAGGGCGCTAAGGGAAAAACTTCACTATCTGAGGAATTAGCAGAAAGTGCTGGAATCCAGAACCCGTTCAGTAAAATGCTGGAAAATGGGTTTGGCCGGTGGAAAGATTTGGCAATCTCAATGTTTACCCCCATCTTTCTGGCGATCGCTCTCTTCGGAGTTTGCGGATGTTGTCCATTGCAGAAGTGGATAGATGCTGCATTCAGTATCAACTGATCTCTCAAACAGTTGATGAGGATGTTGAGAGCTGTGACATTGCGGGAAATCCTCATCTTTTCCCACTTGGCAATGAGGAGGATATCGGGGCCCTGTTTGAACAAAATGAGACCACTGGACTGGGAGGCAATGATGATTCATATGTCGAAAAGAGAAAGAAGTGACAGTATGATGATCACAGTAGTGACTGCAGCTAATAAAGACAGTGTGTGCCATGTTTGTAAAACCAGACTGTTATTCTAATGAAGTTGATTTACTGAAACATATAGAGTTGCCCTACTGGACAAAATTAAGAACGATCCAATGAGTTGGATTCTTTCGAAAGGAAAACAACAAGAACATCCCCCCATGCCTCCTGCCACAGGTGCTGGGGGGGGGCCTCTACGTTGCGCAAAGTACCTGAGCCTGAAGGACAACGACATTTTTTTTCTTTTCTCCTCTCCTTTTTCCTTCTTTTTGGGTTATTATTTGTATGATTGAGTTGCCTTTTGTCACCCTTTTCTCACATGAGCTACTGAGCTACTTGTCGCTCAAAGGGGGATGGGCTGCCATGCTAATGGCTTCCATGCTAATCCAAATAATACAATTTTTTTTTACTTTGATGTTTTAAAAATAATAATAATAATAATGAAATAAATATGTTAACCCATTGATTAATAATAAAAAGAACAATCATTTTAGAATCACGGTTTATGAACTTTTGATCGATCTGTTAAACAAATCTTTCTTTTCTTTGTGTTTAATCATTTGATAAGGTTAACTGCCGTAGTTTTTTCCTCTTTTCTTTTAATTAGTTATACTTTGTATAAACAGGTGGGAAATGTTGAAAAAACTGCAAATAATGTGTGTCATGATATCAATAAGGCTGTACTACTGCTACCCTCAGCTGGCAGACATCTTGTCTGCCGAGATTAGGGGCGCTGGCCTCGGGAGGGACATTCTGTCCCGTGAGGGTAAACAATCCTCTGTATGTGCGTAACCATCCCCATGTTTTGATGCCATACCTGCAGTATATATTCCTGCTCCACCTTTGAGCAGGCTTGGCGTATGACTTGTATGTGTGTCAACTCCGTCTCCTGTTTGCAAACATTAAATTACCTGTTTTGATAATTTTACGCCGGTGTGGAGTGAGAATTTTTCTGACAAAAAGGAATCATGTTCACAGCGGCCTATAACAAAATGGCCGAACGTGCACGTTCTTCACCTCATTCCATTTATCAAAAGCCAAAAAGCCCAGTGCTTACTTGGACTATTGCCTTAACTTTAATAGTAGAGTAACACGATACCGTATCTCATAACAGTGTGGTACATGAGGCTTATTGAGCACGGGCAGCATAGCAGACATGGCGTAAGAACACAGCGTTGATAAACAGATAAACACACGTTACACCGCCAGCAGTACATTACATTATTTGCTAATCATACAACTCACCTTCGCAAAGAATAATCCTACTTTCCAAAACACAAACTTTGTAGAATCCTTTTGACTCTTTAAGTGTGTGTTTCAGTGCTCTACTAGAAATAGCAGTAACGCAGAAGCCCAGTTTACAGGTAAACTAGGCCGCGATCGCCAGTGCTGTAGTGGTAAAATTAGAGGTGGGTAAACTCTGAATTTTGTGATCATACAGACCTCAACGCGATGCGAAGCAACGCAACACAAAGCGTTGCGACTCTTGTAAGGCTGTCCTGGCTATATTGCATTATGTTATCAGTAAAAGTCATATACAATCAATGACAATGAATACATGTTTGTAGTTAATTAAATTTAAGAAAACAGTAAAGAAAAGTATGTAACACAACACAACAACACAATTGGAGATTAAGAATTATCTACATACGGAGTCTCCTTTTAACAGTAGTGCCCAGAGGGCCTCCTTGTCCTCTACATCAGGTCCTGCCACTTAGAGGTGCGTAAACGCTATTTATAGGTGCGTAAACGCTATTTCAAAAATTCTAGAGGTGCGTAAACGGCGTTTACCCTCCACTACAGCCCTGGCGATCGCTGGGAAACGACTGTATTTATATCGTAACGAGTGGGCGTGTTTAGTTCTACCGGCTCTACCAGCAGCAGAGGTGACTCCAGTCAGCAGGGCCGCTGGGGCCAAAGAATCCAGTAAAAGATTTAGTCCGAAAGACTTATTACATCAATGCATATCCGCCGACTTCTGATAAATCATTTTGAATTACCCGCCAGAAATGGTGAAGTATGTAAATATTCATCGTCATGGCGCTGCAACGCCACGACTGGGCGAATCCAACGCAAGCGCGATCACGCTCTCCAAGTCTCGCGCAGGTTGGTGCGCGTTTGTTCACGTACAGATGACGCCTATGCGATTGTACACAGAGATGACTACGGTAAGTTATCCTTAATTCAGTTATATGTATGTGCGTGTCTTTTTGTTATCTCTTTCACATTAGGTTACACGGCAGATGCATTTGGCGCAACAATTAAATGCAAGCAACTACCCCTACAAGCGACGTCACGTTATATGTATGACAGACAGCCGGTCTTGGCTAACCCGACCGCTCGAGGTTACATTGCACGTTGCTATTCTCCATTCTAATGTCATAAACATTGTATTGATGTCACAGCCCGGCTCAGAGGCTGCCCCAAAGCAGGGAGACAAACAATCGAGCTGCTAGGAGGAACATAAAGTTATTTATTGTCATGTGTACATTCGCATAGCGAGCTAACGCTAGCAACACACTCACGAGTGCTAGCTATCCTGAAACATCAACATCCGGGCTTCTGTATTGAAAACACGTAAACGTCCATATATTGACAGGTAACGTTATCCGAATACATGATGAAAATACTGTTGACATGTTGTATATATATATATATATTACATAGCTAAAAGGATACCGGGTCATAATTCATTACTAATATATAACGACTGATACAAGCATGTTGTAGGCAAAGTATAATTACACGGTATAAATGAGAAGAATGTCTATATATAGTGTAACGGACTGGCATGTTCCGTAGGCGAAGTCCCAATTTACTATGTTTTAGAAGTTCAGTAAAGGTTACGCCAATCATCCTAGTGCCACCTATGGGGATGTGTTGTGGGGATGTTTGGGGGCGGGCGGAGTAGGTAATGCGGGAGCGTGAGTTGTGTGGGAGGTGATTGTTGTTGTTCGGCGTAGGCTACGGCCCACAGTAGCCTGTTCGATTAATAAAAACCATAAAAGAGTCCATTGTCTGGAGCTTCATTAGCGAGAGTCGCTACAATATATATATATATAGAGAGAGAGATGTTGGTGCACAGAGTGACTCAAATTGCAGTTCATGTCAAACTAAATTAGGGTCCTCGCAATGACAAGTCATAGAGAAACCTATTGTATTTCAAGGAATTTTTTTTTTCTCTCTCTCTAAGGAATTTCCCCTTTTTGAGGACTTTATCATGTTCAAAAAGTTGTTAAATTTGGCACGCTTATCAGAACTGGTGAAAGATTTGATAACTTCCAAATGGTTTGGCCTGCCCTTACCAAACTTGTAACACATGTGAACATTAAACCCATGAACACACCATACACACCCACACCTGTTCAGAATATTTGAAAAATAGGGGGTGCTGCAATTCATTTTTGATTAAAATGTAGTCTTGTGCTCCATTAGAATGAATGGAGTGAAATGTGTGTGGGTGTTATGTAAAAGCCCCGTTTACTCCTCTGTTGTAAGGCTGTTGTTGTTAGACGAGTGCTTAGGCAGTCCACTCTATACGTCGGAGACCTGGGTTCAATTCCCACATGTCACTTTTTTTTTTCTTCGTTTTTAATGCAAGTCTAGCTGACGTTACAGTGGCGACGTCGGCAGGGGAAGGCGGGGACAATAGGCGGGAGGGCGCTAGCTAGCTGCTGACAAGTGGCTAAAACAGCCAGAGAAAATCGAGTGGGGGGGACAATTAGGTCAACGGCAGGGAAGGAGGCAAGGCACGAACGTTACGGCAGTGGGCGCGGCTACGGCGGGGCGCGTGGTAAAGAAAAGGCCGATGGCGGGGTGGGCGCTAGCTTGACGCTAACATGGCGCTAGCTAGCATTTCACTAGTAATAGCAGGATCTAACTGCTGACAAGTGGCTAAAACAGCCAGAGAATATCGAAGGAGAGGTACAATACGGCCGACAGTGGTGGGGTGCAAGGCACGGACGTTACGTTGAGGGGACGGGGCAACGATACGGCCGACGGTGGGGGGGGGGCAAGGCACGGACGTTACGTCGGGGGGCGGGGCGACAATACGGCCGATGGCAGGGGGGGCGTGAAGCTAACATGGCTGTAGCAAGCATTGCACTAGTAACAGGACCCAACTGCTGACACGTGCCTAAAACAGCCAGAGAAAAATGGGTCATGTGCTTAGTTTGCTAGCTAGCCTTTGTGGCTAGCCTTCTTTTGCCTGCTTGGCCGTTTCATGCACAGGCACCTGCGGGCAGTATATGCCCCGTTGAGTGTGGCCAGCTAACCTGAGACAAACTCCTTGTAATCTCACATACTTATTATTATTGTTGGAATACATTAAGCATTCTAAGTATTGTTCTTCAAATCTTTATTCCGACCTATTCTTCTTCTTCTATTTCTTCCGCGGCATCTTTCAACTCCTTCACACTTTCAGATGTTAAAACTATTCAAATATTAAAATAGTCATCTCTTTCATGGAAGGGGGGCTATGACTTTTCAGCTTTCTAGCTCTTAAGCTTGAATTTATATGAATCAATAAGCATTAATATTTTAACATGGTTTTCCAATGGAGCTTGTTTTTCAAATCCTCTTAAACTTCTTCAACTTTCAGATTTTTCAGCTTTCAGCTACAGACACCATTTCAACTTTAAAATGTTGACTCAAGTCTCAAACTCCTTGTTGATATCTATTCTACTTTTTTCATAATCACTGATTATGTTTTACTAGTTCATCGCTCCGTTTCTGAGTTTTACATGAGTGTGTATTGCATTTCTTAGTGTGAGAGCTGAAGGGGTAGGGTGTGGGGCAGCGTCAGAATCTGGTTAAAAAAATATGGAACTTCTGTCCTCAGAGCCAAAGTATACACTTTTGAGACTTTGGATTAATTATGATTAATGATGCCATGGTTGTGCTGATTGGATTAATGTGTCCATGCAATCCCAGAGTTCTTTAGTTTTGGCTTCAGTGTTAAAGTGACACAACCTCTGCCAAAAGCCCCATAGGCTACAATACAAATGTGGCAACATATTTCTCAAAACATCCAGAAGGTACACGTTTTGTAAACTGCTATAGGAGCCATATTTATTACCGGACCGGCTTGCGTTCGGTAGAGTCTTGGGTCTCGCACAAACGTCTTATTTTTTATATAGCTGTTATAGTTTTGCGCTAGTGGACACTTGTTTGAGGTGTGGATTCTGTGTAACTCGCTGTCCTGTCTCTGCCCTGTTCAGCAGCTCGTTAATGAACCCAGGTGCACCGTTACCGTGGATACTCACACACGCTGCAGTATCTCTGTCTGACTCACAGCTGCTCCTATTACCTGATTAGTGGAGTCACACGACGCAGCTATGCTTTCTGTCAACAGACCAATACTACTTCTTCTAGCAGTGAGTCTGCAACTGACGCTACTAGGAAAAAGTACTACTAGTTTCTACTGGTATTAATACTACAATTAGTACTAATGGTACTACAAATACTACTATGACTAATATTATTACAGCTGATAATACTGCCACTACTAATACTATTTTCGGTCATTTTAATTAATTTTTTTTTCCCTCGTGGATATTTCTACTTGGTTCTTGGTAAAATCCATTTGCTCTCCCCGGGAAAACCAGCATTGGCGCCGTCAGTTATAACATAATAACGACATTTTATTCCAACAATTCAGTATATTTTAATATACACAGACATATATATATAATTAGATAACAATATGCAGAATATAATATAACTACCATATCATAACTATTATGAATATACTATAATAAAAGGCCCCACAAAACTTCATACATAATGTGTTATTTTGGATAAAATGTCCCTGGTTTCATCTATGTGATGGTTGTGTGTCCTCACCTCAGTCTTGTGTGCGGGGGAGGTCCTTGAAGTAAATTCAATCTTAGCCTGCGGTGGCTAAAAAAAGGGCAATAGTTTAATATTTGGTGCATATTGGCATAAATTGCGTCACCCCTGACAAAATCTCACTCCAAGCTTTTTTGAAAAATTGGCAGCTCTGATAACCAGACGATAACCCTCTCTGCAGAGCGGATGACACGCTGCAGCCTGCCCTTGTCCTTGGCTGTGGCTGCAGCGTACCAGACGGTGATGGAGGAGCAGAGGATGGACTCGATGATGGCCGTGTAGAAGTGGATCATCATCATCTTTGGCAGGTTGAATTTCTTCAGCTGCCTCAAGAAGAACAACCTCTGCTGAGCCTTCTTGGTGATGGAGCTGATGTTCAGCTCAGCTTCAGAGGTCCTGGGTGATGATGGAGCCCAGGAAACGGAAGGAAAACACAATAGTGACGGGGGAGTCACACAGAGTGATGGGGGGAGGGTGGGGTTCTGTTCTGCCGGAAATCCACAACCATCTCCACTGTCTTTAGAGCGTTGAGCTCCAGGTTGTTCTGACTGCACCAGGACACCAGATGGTCAGACTCCCACCTGTAGGCGGACTCATCCCCACCAGAGATCAGTCCAATGAGGGTGGTGTCATCCGCAAACTTCAGGAGCTTGACGGACTGGTGACTGGAGGTGCAGCTGTTGGTGTACAGGGAGAAGAGCAGAGGGGAAAGAACGCAGCCTTGGGAGGAACCGGTGCTGATGGTCCGAGAGGCTGAGACATGTTTCCCCAGCTTCCCGTGCTGCTTCCTGTCAGACAGGAAGTCTGTGATCCACTTGCAGGTGGAGTCGGGGACGTGCAGCTGGGAGAGTTTGTCCTGCAGCAGAGACGGGATGATGGTGTTGAAGGCAGAGCTGAAGTCCACATTACATTACATGTCATTTAGCTGACGCTTTTATCCAAAGCGACGTACAATAAGTGCATTCAACCATAGGGTACAAACTCAGGAGAACAAGAAAGTGCAATTTCCTCAAATAAGCCAATTTACAATTTGCTATAGATGAGTGACGTTACAAGTACAATTTAAGTGCTACAATTTGTTAGTCTTTAGTCGAGGTAGAGTCTGAAGAGGTGTGTCTTTAGTTTGCGGTGGAAGATGTGAAGGCTCTCTGCGGTCCTGGTGTCTTCAGAGAGCTCGTTCCACCATTTCGGTGCAAGGACAGCGAAGAGTCGAGACCTAGTCGAGTGTTTTGCTCTCAGTGAGGGAGGGACGAGTAGTTTTGCAGATGCGGAGAGTGCGGGTTGGGATGTAGGGTTTGACCATGTCCTGGATGTAAGCTGGACCCAATCCATTAACAGCATGGTACGTGAGGACCAATGTTTTGAACTGGATGCGGGCGGCTACCGGTAGCCAGTGAAGAGAGCGGAGGAGTGGAGTAGTGTGGGAGAATTTCGGAAGGTTGAAGACCAGTCGAGCTGCTGCATTCTGAATGAGCTGCAGAGGTCGAATGGCGGTGGCAGGGAGACCTGCCAGGAGGGAGTTGCAGTAGTCCAGGCGGGAGATGACAAGAGCCTGAATCAGTACCTGCGCTGCCTTCTGAGTGAGAAGGGGACGTATTCTCCTGATGTTGTAGAGCGTGTATCTACAGGATCGCGTTGTCGCGGTGATGTTGAGAGTCAGGGAGAGTTGGCTGTCGAGTGTGACGCCGAGGTTCTTAGCGGTCAAAGTGGGCGTTAGTACGGAGTTGACTGTCAGGTCCTGGGTAAGCGAATCTTTTCCGGGAAAGAGAAGTAGTTCCGTCTTGTCGGGGTTGATTTTCAGATGGTGGGCGGACATCCACTGAGAGATGTCAGTTAGACAGGCAGAGATCCGAGCCGCCACCTGGGTGTCCGAGTGAGGGAAGGAGAGAATTAGTTGGGTGTCATCGGCATAGCTGTGGTAAGAGAAGCCATGAGCGAATGACAGCGCCAAGAGTTGGTGTAAGCGAAAACAGGAGGGGACCCAGCACGGAACCCTGAGGAACTCCAGTAGTAAGAGGACAAGGTTCCGACACAGATCCTCGCCAGGTTACCCGGTAGGTGCGGCCATCGAGGTAGGACGAGAGAAGGGGAGAGAGCAGAGCCTGTGACACCAAGTTCCTGAAGGGAGGAAATAAGGATCTGGTGGTTGACCGTGTCAAATGTAGCAGAGAGGTCCAGAAGGATGAGGACAGAGGAGAGAGGCGGCTCTAGCAGTGTGGAGTTGCTCAGAGACAGCAAGGAGAGCAGTCTCTGTGGAGTGGCCTGCCTTGAAACCTGACTGGTGGGGGTCAAGGAGGTTGTTACAGTGGAGATAAGAGGAGAGTTGATTAAAGATAGCACGTTCAAAGGTTTTGGATAAAAAGGGAAGAAGAGAGACCGGTCTGTAGTTGTTTTCTCCTTCAGAGAATTGGGAAAACAGCCAGATAACAAGAGCGTTGTTGATGAGACAGGTGAGGAACGGAAGAAGGTCAGGTGCGATAGATTGTAGAAGATGTGATGGAATGGGGTCAAGAGGGCAGGTGGTCGGACGGGCAGAGGTTACTAGGGTAAGAATTTGGTTAGGAGAGAGGGCGGTGAAAGAGGAAAGTGAGGACGAAAGAGGTGAGGTCGGTGGGACGCGAGAAGTAGGAGGTGGGTTTGAGAAGGAGGAGCGTATGTCAGCTATTTTCTTGGTGAAGTAGTTGACAAAGTCTCCCGGAAGAAGGGTGGAGGGGGAGGAGGGGTAGGGGGTTCGAGGAGATTGGAGAAGATCGAGAAGAGTTTTTGGGGTTAGAGAATGAGGATTCGATTTTGGATTGGTAGAAAGAGCTTTTTGGCAGCAGAGATAGAAGCAGAAAACGAGGAGAGGAGAGATTGAAATTCAAGCAGGTCCTTAGGTCGTTTATATTTATCAAATCTCCTTTCCGACGCTCGCATGGTGGCTCTCATGGCACGGACAGTTGAGACAGCCACGAGCCGAGGGGATTTTCCAGTCCGTCGTGTCGTAAGAGGGCAGAGAGAGTCTAGAGAGGAGGAAAGAGTTGAGAGGAGAGTCTCTGCAGCAGCGTTCGGCTGCAAGAGTGAGAAGGAGTCAGTTGAAGGGAGAGCTGATAGAACAGAGGATGCCAGCGAGGAGGGAGAGAGGGAGCGAATGTTGCGACGAGCCGGTATAGAGTTAGTCAATGAGGGAGGTTTGTTAGTTATAGAGAGTGGAAGGGAGTAAGAGATGAAGACGTGATCAGACACATGAAGTGGAGTTACAGAGAGGTTAGTGGTAGAGCAGTTTCTAGTAAAGATGTAGTCAAGGTGATTGCCGGCTTTGTGAGTAGGAGGAGAGGGACTGAGTGACAGAGCGAAGGAAGAAAGTAGGTGTAAGAGGTCAGATGACTTCTCTGTCTGGATGTTGAAGTCACCCAGGAGGATGAGCGGAGGTCCATTTTCGGGGAAATTAGACAGGAGAATGTCCAGTTCTTCCAAGAAGTGACCTAAGGAGCCTAGCGGACGGTAGAGGACAATGATGGTTAATTGTATCGGGTGAGTGATTGTCACAGCATGGAATTCAAAGGACAATGGGGTGGATGGTGGTAGAGGGTAGAGAGAAAAGCTCCATTTGGGTGAAATGAGTAGACCTGTGCCACCACCCCTACCAGTGGCCCTGGGAGTGTGGCTGAAGGAGAAGGCGGAGGAGAGAGCGGCTGGGGTGGATGTGTTCTCAAGTGTGATCCAGGTCTCGGTCAGAGCGAGGAAATCGAGTGACTGCTGGATCGCGAAGCCGGAGATGAAGTCAGCCTTGCGAGTCGCTGACTGGCAGTTCCAGAGACCTCCTCTGCGGAGGTGCTGGACATGTGTGGAGCGGGTGGGATAGGAGAGAGAGGAGAGGTTACGATAGAGAGCAGATCTAGCCCGAGGCCTGTAGTATCTGCGGGAAGAGATTCGAACAGGCAAGGGTAAAGGGGTCAAACACATTATTAAAAATAGCAGAAGAAGGCGCCACATTCAGCCGCCCCGAAGACTGCCACGAAAGACTCCCTTGTCTTTGTTCTGCTCGTCTTCGTGCTGCGAGGATAAGCTAACGCTGAAGCTAACGCTGCCCACGATTTCTAGTTAAATACTCCCTCGTTAGTGGAAGTCTGCTGCGGCTGCGCTGGCCGCTCCCCCGTCGTTTAGGGAGACAAAAGGTCGATTGGCCTCGACAGAAACTCCTCAAAATGCAAAGCACCAATAGCTTGACACCCTAATCAGTGAACAAACACCATGTGGTGTTTTGACAAAATGAGAGTTTAAGGATACAAGTCTTATTTGCTTCAGAAAACAAGGCAAAACGGACTTAGATCAGGTCAAAACCTAGCAGAGTTAGGAGGGCACACTGGCAGTTAACTTAATAGTAGAATCTAGAACACAAACTGGCACTAAAAGACTGAAAGAGCTTGAGCAAACTAGCAACCGAGATAACTTCAAACAAAGAGAACTGGTCGTGAGACGACAAAAACCAAAGCAAATCAGCAATCAAATTAACTTAAGACACTAGAATCAACAGCAAATTGATCAAACAGGATCCTGGCGTAGGTTCCTGGGGAGTCCAGATGCTGGAGGATGTAGTGGAGGGCCATGTTGACAGCATCGTCCACAGACCTGTTGGCTCTGTAGGCGAACTGCAGGGGGTCCAGGAGGGGGTCGGTGAGGGACTTCAGGTGGGTCAGGACTAGCCGTTCAAAAAACTTAATGGCTACAGAGGTCAGGGCGACGGGCCTGTAGTCATTGAGTCCTGTGATCCTGGGCTTCTTGGGAACAGGGATGATGGTGGAGGCCTTGAAGCAGGCTGGTACGTGGCATGTCTCCAGGGAGGTGTTGAAGATGTCAGTGAACACCGGAGACAGCTGGTCAGCACAATGCTTCAGGGTGTGAGAGGAAACGGAGTCCGGACTGGCTGCCTTACGGGGACTATTAGCCAAACGCCAATGACACAAAATTGACGACTCATTGACTGTTTGACAACAAACAAATATTCTAAAGACGGAATTCAAATCAACTCACCAGACTATAGAATGGAAACCATGCAGACTTTATTATTATTGACAAAATGTCCAATTTTCAACTGTACAAAACAACCCCCCCCTCCCCGAAAAAAGAGGAAAGAAAAGTGGACAAGGGGGAAACAAGTAATCTGATGAAAAAAAAAACGTACAAACACAAACTTAAAATCTAAAAAAGTCCAAGTTGCCATCGTTTGGGACGAGCGCAGCGAGGACAGAGAGAACGAACTGGAACGGTCCAGAATCAGTGGGAAATAAACACACGCACACATATGCACGTGCACTCCCCCGCCCGGAACCGCAGAACACCAAAACAGATTAAACTGGATCCACAGCTCCGCCCGAGATTAAGGTCCAAGTCCTGCCCCCTTTCCACAAAGAAAATAAGACTACTAACTAGACCTTTGATCTTAAATCAGATTTACTTTTTTCTTTTGCTAGTTGTCCGAAGTTTGGTTTCACACCTGTAGTTTGGGTGTTGACCTACATATGTAGCAGAGAGCTAACCGCCCCCCTTGTATCCGCATCGCTGATCGGCACCAGTGTACATCCCCAAAGTATCGTCACATTAAAGATTCTGAACACTTTGATCCCTCTGAAAGACTCCCTCTGCCCACCAGAGAGGCGTCCACTGTCACACTGACAGAGCAGGTCGATGCCCGGAGGGGACCGACCTCCCTCCCTCTCGAGGAAGGAAGGGCGATTGCTCGCTGGAGAAAAGGCAACCGGAGAACATTCAAACCATATTAACAAAAAGACAAGAAAAACCAACTGACCATTAGTAAACAAATAAATAAGGCTATGACAAAACTGTATATATATAAATCTAGATAGATCTAGATATATGACAACAAATGTGCAGTGATTCCAGTCTCATCAAAAATATTCACATCTCTATAATAATCTATAATCTTTTTATTTTATTTTGGGGGGTTTTCCTGTGTCAGCAGCCAGCGTGTTAAATTCCCACCCGGTCGGACCGCGGGGACCCCTCACTCAAAGCAAGCGTTCCAACCGGCTGCCGGAACTGTAAAAAAGAACCCAGTCAAAGCGGGAGATGCAGCTGGACGAGGGCGGTGTGTTTAAGGCGCGGATTGGGGTGGGAAAATAAATAATGAATGGAGAAAAAAAATACTTGACTGAAGTCGTCAAATCCGCCGCTTTAGAAACGCTAAAATAAAAATATCCCCAGGTATTCCAGCTGTGAGGAGAGATTGTGAGCGAGCTGGTTGGGAGCCTTTGATGTGTCCACTCTGTATCTGTGGCAGGGTGGAGTGCTGACTGCTTGTCACCACCCGCCTGGCAGTCCCATGGCGGTAAAATCTAACTAACACATCGGCAAAAAAAACGAAGATATATCAAACCACCCACAAAAAAAACTTTAGTGGGACAACAAATGAGAACAATAAGGTGGTAGGACAGTTTCAATCACACACACACTTTTACATATACACACAATCTCTCTCTGGCATACACACACACACACACACACGTCATTGAATCGTTAAACTGCTCTATATTTGAGCATTTCCAAACCCACTTTCTACACATTTACAGTTGATTAGACCATGATTTTACCTCCTTTGTCAATCTTAACCTCTGACCTCATATTCTTACCAGCCCCTCCCAACCCCATCTTTGTCTCACTGCCAACATGGGAGGACGAAAAACTGAGAAGTAACAATGCATCTACATCAGGTGAGGGTGGGGTAAAACCACAGGAGGAGGCCACGCTCGTTATCGATGCTTGGGAAGAGAAGAAGAAAAGGTGGCAGGCGGCGTGGCCTCCTGGCGAGTAGAGGACGGAAGAACAGATCACTGAGGTCACTGATTAAGCAGACTTTGTCCTGCAGGGTTGTGGGTAATTCCTCTTTGACTATTACAGAGATGGCCAAAGATGCCAATTTCTTTCTGTATATTAAGTGGTGACTCAGAGAGGAAAGGGGAGAAGGGGGGTTGATGATCAGAGGTGGTCGTTTCTCCGGTGGGTGTGTCCTGAACCCAAAGGGGGTGGGGTCTACCTGTCTTTCAGCTGCTGAGTGACGCGCCTGGTGAATCGGCCGCAGAGCAGCCCCATCACAAAGAGCACCGCAACGCCTCCACCAATCACCATCAGAATGTAGTTCTTGGATGGAGAAGTGATCACCTGCATGGCCAGGTCAGAAAAGCCCTCGGCAGGAGCCACCTGACAAGAAGTGAGGAGAGGACAGATGTGTTCACATCAAAATAAAAGCCCCACACCTTGGGTTTCAAATGAAAAGTGAGTATAAGTTAACTCAAATATATTTTCTACTGCTCAGTAAATCTGTTTCAAATAAAAGTCCACATTTCCAAAATAAAACAACCTACATTCTGCAGCGTATAAAGTGCTTTTCAAAATAAAGGACCCCTCAAAATTGATGTTATACAACTCATTCAGTAAATTTGTGATTTAATAATAATAATTAAAATGAAAAATTGTGTGTAATTTAAACATGCTCATCTTTTCAGAGAAAGTCTCTCTCTCACCTTTGCGGCATAGCTCCACATGTCAATGCGATCCTGAAGTCTCTTCTTGCACTCGTTTGTCCTGAAGTGCCTCCATCAGACACGACATCTCTGAGGAAGCAACGTAAAGAGCTGTTTCAATCCGTTTCTGTCCAGAAGACATAATATTCAAACTGAATTTTAATTCATCAGAAGCAAAAATATCACTTTAATTCCATTTAATACAGATTAATACAAATTTAAAAAAAGCTAATAAAAGCAGTTCCTCGACATATGTTTGTTTGTTTTGGACTCACGTCTTCCCTTCCAGGTGGGATGGCTGCACATTGATGTTTGATGTCTAGAGCGCAGGCCGTGTGGAGGACAGGGTCCACGAAGATGTCCGCCTTACTCTCCTTCAGCATGTTCAGAACCTCCTGCAGGAGGAGGAGGAGGCAACATGGAGAGGGAGGAGATGAGGTAGATGAGGAAGAGGAGGAAGAGGAAAGGAAATTATCACATAATTGATGCTGGACATTCTCCATTTTTCTCTTTTTACAGAAACGGATCACGTATCCACATTTATTATTTATTAAAAGTTACTTTTAATATCACAAATTCTGTTTATGACAGTTGGGAAAAGGGTTGTGTGCCGGCGCTGCAGTTTCCGGCCCTCCACGAGGGTCAGTGAAGGCAGCACACGCGCCGTTTACCTTCTTACATCCGTCCTGTTTGATCTTCAACAGGTTGACCTTAAGACACTCCTCCACCTGACCCGTCTGCTCCTGAGCCGCCGCCTCCTCTGAACACAGCTGGGAAATCTGAAGATACATCACAAATAGCTGTTAGCTGCTGCCGCACAGTGAGCAAGGCACTGAGGGGTTATAGTTATCCAGATTTACGCAACATCTTGACGTTTAACATCATTTGAGGTTAGACTATAGGTTAGACAGACAGATGAGTCATGAGTGTTCTTGTAATTTAGAAAGAGTGTTTCCTTTCAGCCAATCACAGCAGCCGGTTTGACCCCAATAAGTATATACGTCTTTATTAATGCCACATCATCGCCCTCTAATGACCAAATGGGCACATTACAGCCCATATCATATCATATATTACATTACATTACATTACAAGCCATTTAGCTGACGCTTTTATCCAAAGCGACTTACATACACAAAATATTTGAACGTAGTTATTGGAACTTTGTTTGTTTCCAGTTCAAGACCGTAAGTAAACAAAGTGTGCTAACCACTGTTAACTGCACACAAGAGAGCAAGACGGATGCTGAAGATGGAGAGAGCTTATTGTATTGGAAGTAAAACAATGTATGTGTGTTCAGGGACCGTCTGAACCCAATGAATGTGTGTGTGTGATAAAGAGACAAAGCAGAAATGTGTGAACCTCCGTTGTGCATTGGATCTGCAGCTGAGGGTCCAGCCTGTAGTCCAGCGCTGACTCCTGCAGGATGACCTGGATCTGAGCCTCGCAGTCTGGAGACAAACGCTGACACAACACACAAAAACACAGCTTAGCTTTGTTTCTTCATGTTTTATAGGATTTAGAGGGCTATTAGTGGTTTTATTGCAGGTGTCACAAAATGTTGTTTTGTGTGCTGTATTGATTTCTTTACCAATAACATATAAACTGACTTTTACATATCACAACTGTTTTTTTATATTCTGTTATGCCATTTTGGCCCTAAAAAAGAAAAACAAACAAAACCTCAAACATTTTCTCTCCAACTGAGGTTCACTCTTTAAAAAGGTGTCTAACCTGGCCGGCGTATTTCAGCTTGAGGCAGGCGATGACCTGCCCCTCCAGCTCGCTGTCCGCCATGGCCTTGTTCAGGATGGGCTGGCAGAACTTGGGGATGTCGGCTTTGCAGGCCTTCCTCAGCACCGGGTTCAGCCTGTAGTCTGTAGGAGCAACACAAAAAGGTGGTGAGGTAGAGGACGGTGTGCATATGTGTGTGTGTGTGTATGTATGTGCGCGTGCGTGCGCGTACCCGTGTTCTGGGTGATCTGTCTCTTGGTGATCATCTGCTTGCATTTAGCATCCATCAACTCGCTGTTCTTGTTCTGCTTCAGACATTGAAGAACGTTCTTCCCCTCCGACTCCGAACAGAACCGCTGAAAACACACAGACTTCAGACAGGAACCCGTGGTGCTGTCTGCTGTCTACAGTGACCCCGTGGTGCTGGTTCTACTGGCCTACCCTGATCATGTGCTTGCAGACCCTCATCAGCTGGTAGTCCAGCTCGGGATCCACCATCTCCACCTCCTGCAGCTTGAAGATGCGCTGGTGGCAGCGCTGAGTCAGCTGTCGTTTGTTCTCCTTCAGACACTCGATGACCTACAGGGACACAGAGCCACGGGTCAGAACCATCTGGAGTCCTTCTCACAGTGAATAACTACATCAGAATTATTACAGGGACCTAAAGAGCACACTCAACTACCCGATGACCTGAGTGACCGCCTACATGCTCAAAGGTCACTTCCTGTTTTTAATCAACTGAGTACTCTAGAAAGGACTTTTCCATGCTGTCAAATGAGGGATTTCATTAAAGATCAGAATTGCATTTTGTGTAAAGTAAACGGTTATGTGTGTGTGTGTGTGTGTGTGTTGACCTGTGCGTTTCCGAAGGGCACGTTCTGACACAGCCGATTGATGTCCTGCCTACAGGGGTCGTACAACTCTGGTTCTAAGCGGATGTCCTCCGACTGGAGAGAGAGAAGGAGAAAGACGAAGGAAGACGAAGCTCAGGCGGGCTCATAGAAACATCTCCAGAGAAGAACCCAGATGTGTTTTCTGCCTTTACAGATGTGCATATGTTCCGTTGGCCAATCGGACGTGACCCCGGTTCAGTGAACCTACCATCTCCACCTCCTCCACCCGCAGCTGTTTGCGACACTTGATGGACACCCGCTGCTCCTTGGCGTCCTGCAGCGTGTCGTTCCTCACGGTGGTGCTGAGGCAGATCACCACGTCCACCCTACAGCAGGAGGGAAGGGAGCAGCACAACATCTCAAGGTTATTTTAAAACGCCACCGGGGACGAAGCAGCGAGTCGATGAGGACAGTGGAAGTAATGTAAGTAAAGACTGTCCCCTCAGAAGCGGGGTGTCCGCTCAGTGTGGCAGGGACGACCACAACCTGTAACCCTTCTTATGTACAATAGTGGCGTATTGGATTTCAGGAAAGTCAACGTTTACAAAACACATGAAGAAGAGCGGCTCTTCCCCCTCCCAGAAGACGGGGGGGCGGAGCCAGTAAGTGGACCTTTCTGTTTGGACCGACCCGCTGATATAAAGTGTCTTACTTCTTCTTGATGTTGGGACACAGCTTGAGGACGTCCTCCTTGCAGGCCGTCTTGAACTTGTAGGAGAAGGAAGTCTTTGATCTGGATCTGGAGGGAGAGCAGCTGGTTAGCACGTTGGCCCATTTGTGTCACAGCTTATGCAAAACGGTTCTGATCCTCACCAGCTGGAAGTGCGTCACTCCCACAGAACACTTCTCATTCATCTCCTTCCGGTGTTTGTTCTGCACCAGACACTCCATCAGGTCCCCCGTGTTGATCTGGTTATCGGCCACCTCCTGAGAGACAGACCGGGGTAGTGGTGGGGCAATAACCATGGCTTACTAACTTCATCGTGCACGCTGTGCGTCATTGTGATCAGCTTTCTTTTCATGCTCTGGTGCACTTATACGGGTCAGACTCACGTGGCAGAAGGTCTGGATGACGGGTTCACACGCCTGCATCATCAGAGCCTCAATCTGGATGTCCTGAGAACAGACCAGAGACATTTTACTTCTATCCGTCAAATGAAGCAAACTCATTAGGACCCGAATAGACAGTCACAAAATAATCTGTTTACAGAGAAAAAAGCTAGCACAACGTAGCTAGCCTCCAACAAGAGAGATTATCAGACAATTACAAAACGTGGTCAGTTATGTAGAGAAACTCTGCATTCAACTTACTTACTTTTGACCATAACTGACATGAAGAATAATACATATATAAATAATGTGCGATTTCTATGTGATCTAAAACTAGGGGAACCCTGCAGCAGTTACCTCGGACTCCAGCTCCGTCAGGTTGCCCACCACGTCCCTGCAGCCGGCCACCAGGTCCTCCAGGTGGTCCTGCAGGCACTCCAGCTCCTGGCCAGGCTCCGTCTTTTCGCTGCACCACTTTCCCAGGTCGGTCATGCACTGCCTCTGGAGCTCGGGGTCCAGCTTCACGTCCAGCGCCCTCTGGTGGAGGATCCTCTGCACCTCCACCTTACAGTCCCTGGAGAGCTAGGGGGGCACGACGGCTTAGAGACCAGAAAAAACTAACGCTTCCTTCTGTTGTAGGCAGAGGCCTCGGCGTGATACTCCACTCTAAAAATGCATCGTGGAATGGAACGTCTTGCATTCGCTGCTCGAGAAAGAAAATATGTTTACAGACAACATTCAAAGAAAGAATATTTTATCAATTGTCCTTTTGCTCTCAGAGAGACAATAAATTACTTGCTGGGTTATCTTCAGCTACTGATGTAGCCGCTGAGCTGGTGGCCGAACCGGGCGAGCAATTAAGATTAGGAATAATTGCGTAATAATAATAATAATAATTAGCGTGCTAGGTAGCTTGGGCGCTAACGGGATCACAGGCTCCCACGGCTAGTCAAAGAGGAGCATTTGGTTGAGCTGCGAGAGTTTCCTCCATCTTCGGCGCCTTCAGGACACGTTTAATATATGGAACACAAAGTGGACTACAGGTAAAGAGCAGAGTTCCATCTGGATGCTTTTTCCTTTGGAACGGATTCTAACCAGCCTGAAATCAAACCCTGCTTCCCTGCTTCAGACTCCCCACCGAGGAGTTACGACAACATTCTCTGGTCAGTGACACTCTATTTCCTGCAATTTGTCATTTTTTCTTTTGCATACTGAAATATACAAATGTGTATATTCAGACTTTTTTCTCTAAAACTCAGTCATTTACATCCATTTAACATGTCCGTTAAAACCCCCGATAGCAAACAGAGATAAACCCCACCAAAGCGAACACACTCCCCACCACTGTGTAGGAAGACTCACCCGGCGGCCCTGCTCCACCGAGCGGTAGGCGTGGCGGTAAAGGCAGGAGAAGATGGCGCCGGGCGGCATCACCTCGCTGGTCTCGTTCCAGCGGTGGGCGTGGCAGAGGCGGGCGGCGTCGCTCTGACACTTCCTGTACAGGACGGGATCCAGCCTGGAGGGGAGGGGATGGGGTTGAGCAATGTGGATGATTAATTGAATCAGACATAAGAACGAACATAAGAAAATATTTTCATATTTTCATTTTCATTTACATAGTGTTAAATATATAATATTTATGACTACTCTTTAATTCAGTAATTGCTCCTCTTAACGTAATGATGAAGTGGTGAAGAACTGGAATCATTACTGGGTGAAATGAATAAGAATCCATGAACATACATGAAGCAGAGGGAAATGCTCATTTAAAGATCACTGAGGAATTTAGTCTGTAACTATTCCTTTGGGATTTTCTCTTTCATGTTTCCACAAAGCTTGTGAGGGGAGGGAGGAAGAGGAGGCCAACTTACTTCCAGTCTCGGGCGATAAAGTACTGCAGCTCCAGCAGCCGGTGCTCACAGTCCTCCACCATCTTCTCTGTGTACAGGTGCTCCATCAAACACGACAGGATCCTGCAGCAACACACATACAGTCCTTTTATTTTGAAAATCACGGTCCATGGTGAAACTTTCATCTTTCGCAAATAAAATCCAAAGAGAAGAGGACATTTCACTTTTAAACTCAAGAGACGTATCTTTGAAACGGACAAATTGTTTTTAGTGCTGGTCTTTGCAGCAGTGAATAAAAATCTAAATATAATGTGGATGAAAGGTGTAAATCAGAGATTAGAACGCAGAATCACAGGGGGAGCACATTTAAGAATAAATGAACAAGAACAGGTTGGATTACAGGAAAAAAACTATATGAAAACTCCTGTTGGGGCGATATTTTCAAATAAAAAGCATGTTTATATGATGATGTTGGATAGAAATGTAGCTGTAAGAGGTGTGTATGGTGGTGGAGGAGGAGTGTAGCTGGTGGAAGAGGCCCTTCACTTACATCGGGTCCCCGCTGCGGATGTGCTTGCAGGCCGTCTGGATCACAGACTCACAGGCCTCATTGAGGGCCCGGTCGATGCGGTAGTCGGAGCCGGGGTCGGCCTCCTGGATCAGAGTCTGGAGCTGAAGACACAAACAACAACGAGTCGTGGGGAGCTGAGGAGGCGGTTGCTGTGGTGATGCTGTGAAATAAAGGGCATCCTGGTGGCGTAGGACCTCTCTGAGCAGGATCCTGGTAGCTGGTCTCGTAATAATCTATTCTTTCGCGTGGAAAGGTTTCCGCACTAGTTGAGCAGAGGAGCACCTTTTCACCCCCTCCCTGATAACACACAGTAACTGCCTCCAACTTACCGCCCTCTGGCAGTTGGCGTGGATGGCGCTGGCGTCCCCCCGGCCAACCCTCATCAGGCAGTGCAGCGTGCGGCCCTTGCGGTGGAGGCCCGAGCAGTGGCCCTCAATCTCCGCCCGGCAGTGCAGCACGATCTCCGGACTCAGGGAGAAGTCCTCCATCAGCATCCGCCTGTAGTCCATCATCTCGCCCTGACACTCGCCGATGACCACGCGGCCTGGGAAGAAGCACCGCGTCCGTGAGGGTTATTTTTTTTTATCAATTATAAAAAATCAGCACAAAATTATCTCCACGGATTCTAATGATTATCCATATGGTTTGACCATAGCTGGTCCCACGGGGGCTCGTACCTCGGTGCACAGCTGACTCCAGGCACAGTAGCAGGTAGGAGAGGGCGGGCCTCGCGGGCCCGCGGCATGTTGCTGTCGGCGCTGCAGTGGTACTTCCTCAGGTCCGACTTGCAGGCCTTGGCCAGCGAGTAGCTCACCTTGTAGTCCTGAGCGATCAGCTTCTGCCGGGTGGTCAACGCCTCGCGGCACTGAGGTCACAAGGGGAGGGGGACACTTGTTATCTAGAGTCTTTCATTTTGTAGGAGTGGCCTTGGGGAATGTTTATCATCCAAGGCGACCTTCACACTCACCCTCTCCGTCATCGCCGCCTCGAACTTGTGATTGAAGAGACATTTGTAAACTCGCCCCTCTCCGGCCAGCGTCTGAGGAGGGGGGAGAGATCCCTCATGACGTGAGTCATTTATTGCTTCGATATCTGACGTTGTCCTGTCACAGGTGGGCAGAATTTCAGGTATCTCCGTGTAGCTAACATTGGTGTGGCGTGTTTCCAGGCGCCTTGCCATGGAGACTAGATGGTAAAAAATGCACCAATCCAATAAAAAAAAAAACAAAGCTGGTGAAACGTACAGGTCTCTTTTAGATTCAAGAACCCAAACAGGAGGTAAGAGTGTATGGAGGTGGGTCGGCATCTGAATAAAGCCTTCTTCCTCTCGTTGATTCAAGAAGAAGTGTGAAAAGGTGAAGTTGAAGGTCGTTCCTCACCTTTTCACAGAAGCGCTCGCGGTCCTCCCGGCAGGAGAAATATAGGTAGCGGTCCAGGTGGAAGTCGTCCGAGGAGAGCTCGGCCACCCTCATGATGGACCTCTTGCACTCGTCTTTGATGGGGTGCGCCCCCTGCTGCTCCTCGGCGTCCCGCACCAAAGCCTTCTCCAGACAGGCGATGACCTCGCCCTGAGAGTGGACGTCCTGCGTGGGGGGCAAGCGGGGAGGGAAGGGGGCGTCAGAGAGGGAGACAACGGCTCTCACAGTCCGCGATATAGAACACCCTTGATGGAAGCGCACGCACACAGGCACACGTCAGTCGTGCGTCTCGTCTTTCTAATCTGTGGTCACAGAATTGCAGGTAAGGAAGCTCGAGTCCGCAGAAGAAATCATTCACTCAGAGTTCTCCTCGTGCCAGCGGGACAGATCTCAGAATAGGCACATGCTCCCGAGGCAGGAGAAAACCTCCATTGAACACCAGCACAGTGTGTTGGATAGAAATGTTCACAGCGAAGTCAATCGGGTTTCCCTGAGCACTATTTATTTAAAAGTCCCCTCTATGGGACGAGTGAAGGACTGGTTAATTTCATTCATAACAAAAAAAAGGAAATCTGCTCAATTTAAAACATTTTCCTCCATTAATTAACAGAGCTGCGCTGAACTCCAATCACCCCAATCGGCCCAAACAGCGTAACCACGGTGACTTGTGGAAGCCACACCTTTTCCCCCCGGTGCTGATGCTGCCGCAGTGTAGCGTATTGATGTCCTCGCGGCACTTCTCCATGAAGCCGCAGATGAGCCGGTAGTCGCTGAACACGATGGTAGTCATCTTGGTGATGTACTGGTTACACTGGTAGTCGCTAATGTTGCCACGGTGATCCACCAGGCAGGACACCAGGTAGCCCTTCCCCAGCTCCTCTGCCGCGCATTCTCTGATCTGTGGCAAAAGAGTGTAAAACATTGACATCAGAAGGTAGGAGTTGTAAAATAAAAAAGCAATCAACTTCCTGTTCCCCCCAGGTGACGCTATGAAAAAATGGATGTCTACCGGGTGAGAAGTTCATGCTATATGAGAAATATGGAGCAGATAAGATAAAGTATGGTCGAGTTAAAGCAACTTCTGTTTCAGCACTCACCTCAGAGATGGAGGTCTTGCAGACCTCCACGGCGACAGACTCAAACTTGGGGTCGGTGGTCAGGTTCAGCTTGTAGTTCCACAGCAGCTGGAGGGTACAAAGAACACGAGGATGGATGTCATGTCCAGAAGAAGCTAGTAAGTAACCCTTAAATAGAGATTGAACCCCATCCCAAGATGTCTCACATCGCTCCCATATCAACGTTTGAGTGCATCTAGGGCAAACAAGGTACATGCTGGGATGAGGCTTTGAAGAAGGAAAACACTTACATTGTTGCATTCGGCTGCAATCTCAGTTTCCTTAAGAAAAAAAAAGAGGCAGAGAAGACATTAGCGATAATTCCTCCAGATGTTCCTTAAGAGGACGATTAACGGGACTCAAAATGACAAGAAAAGCAAAGATGGAGGCCAGCGCATCGCGTGAGACCAGTCAAAGCATCTGAAAAGAACAAGGTCTGCTTTGATCAAAGGTTGGAGCCTGGAGACCGAGTGCTTGTGCGTAATGTTCGATTGAGAGGCAAACAAAAGCTCAGTGATAAGTGGGAGCAGTACATCTACGTTGTGGTAGATCAAGTTGGAGACTTACCAGTCTATACAGTGAAGCCAGAGCAGCATGACGGTCCTAAACGCACTCTTCACAGAGATCTTTTCTTACCACGTCGTTTTCTCCCTGCTGTTGAAGAGCCGACCATTGAGGCCAGTCCAGTCTCTGGCTTCAGTGTTTAGTTAAAACTCGTGCTCTACTGCGTGATTGGCCAAGCACAGTCACGTGACTGGGGTTGTGTGAGTTCGCATTTTAAAGGGCCAGGGGACAGCAAAACCAATGTAATATATTGCCAGATTTCAACCTGGGTTACACTATTCCAAAATTAAAGCCTCTCAAAATAGCATACATGAGCCGATTTCCATCACAAGACTACTTTTGGTCAACTTCAGGTTAGAACTAAAAGGAAACTATCAATAGTTACATGCTAATGCAATGGGTTAGTAGAATAAGGCTTTGGGTTAGTATTAAACAAGAGAAAAAAGTTAAGGTTAAAAATTTAAAATATTTAAAAAGCTAAAAAATATTAAACACAAAGTGACGAAAAAGTGACGAGTGAGAAATTACAGTTAAAGTGGCATGTGCAGTATGAAGGGGAGTGACCGGTGGAATGTTATAGTCAGTCAGTGGGGGACCAGGCTCTGTTGATGAGCCCGACTGCCGACGGGAAAAAACTGTTCGTGTGGCGGGAGGTCTTGGTCTTGATGGACCTCAGCCTCCTGCCAGATGGAAGAGGCGCAAACTGTTTTTGTCCGGGGTGGGAGGGGTCGGCCGCGATGTTTTTAGCTCGCTTCAGAGACCTGCTAGCGAACAAGTCCTGCAGGGACGGCAGATTGCAGCCGATCACCCTCTCTGCAGAGCGGATGACACGCTGCAGCCTGCACTTGTCCTTGGCTGCAGCGTACCAGACGGTGATGGAGGAGCAGAGGATGGACCTGATGATGGCCGTGTAGAAGTGGACTATCATCGTCTTTGGAAGAACAACCTCTGCTGAGCCCTCTTGGTGATAGAGCTGATGTTCAGCTCCCACATGAGGTCCTGGGTGATGATGGAGCCCAGGAAACGGAAGGAATACACAATAGTGACGGGGGAGTCACACGGGGTGATGGGGGAGGGTGGGGCTCTGTTCCGCCGGAAATCCACAACCATCTCCACTGTCTTTAGAGCGTTGAGCTCCAGGTTGTTCTGACTGCACCACGACACCAGATGGTCAGACTCCCCATCTGTCGACGGACTCATCCCCAACAGAGATCAGTCCAATGAGGGCGGTGTCATCCGCAAACTTCAGGAGCTTGATGGACTGGTGACTGGAGGTGCAACTGTTGGTGTACAGGGAGAAGAGCAGAGGGGAAAGAACGCAGGCTTGGGAGGAACCGGTGCTGATGGTCCGAGAGGCTGAGACATGTTTCTCCAGCTTCACGTGCTGCTTCCTGTCAGACAGGAAGTCTGTGATCCACTTGCAGCTGGAGTCGGGCACCTGCAGCTGGGAGTGTTTGTCCTGCAGCAGAGACGGGATGATGGTGTTGAAGGCAGAGCTGAAGTCCACAAACAGGATCCTGGCGTAGGTTCCTGGGGGAGTCCAGATGCTGGAGGATGTAGGGGAGGGCCATGTTGACAGCATTGTCCACAGACCTGTTGGCTCTGTAGGCAGGAGGTCCAGGAGGGGGTCGGTGAGGGACTTCAGGTGGGTCAGGACTAGCCGTTCAAAAGATTTCATGACTACAGAGGTCAGGGCGACGGGCCTGTAGTCATTGAGTCCTGTGATCCTCCAGAATAGAGAGGGTCATTGCTGGTGGGGGAGGGGAAGGTGATATAGATGAAGAGGCGTGATCCCCAGATGCGCTGGGGGAGGGAGGGGAGGGGGACTGGGGCAGGTTGGTGCAGCTGTGGGGGATGGGATCAGGACATTGTCTTTGGATTCTGCAGTAGAACTCATTCAGCTCGTCTGTCAGGCGGAGGTCATTCATGGAGTGGGGGGTTTTGGCTTGTAGTTAGTGAGGTGTTTGAGGCCTCTCCAAACCGAAGCAGAGTCACTTGCTGAGAACTGTTGTCGTTTTAGCATCTCTCACCGCCTTGCTAAACTTGTATTTTGACTCTGTGTACAAGTCTTTGTCCCCACTCCTAAATGCCTGATCCTTCTGCAGGCATAGTGTTCTGAGTTCTGCTGTGAACCAGGGTTTGTCGTTGTTGTAACTCACCCTGGTGCATGATGGTACACAGCTGTCCTCACAGAAGCCGGTGTAGGAAGTTACAGCCTCTGTGAACTCATCCAGACTGTCAGTAGCAGTCCTGAAACCATCCCAGACTGTGCAGTCAAAAGCACGCCCGAGAAGATCCTTCAGCGCCTCACTGGTCCAGTTCTTGAATTCCCTCAATGACAGGTTTGCAGAGCTTTAGTTTCTGATGTATGCAGCAATCAGATGGACCATGACGTGGTCAGAGTGTCCCAGTGCAGCACGAGGGACGGCGTGATAAGCCCTGCTACTGTGGTGTAACAGTGATCCAGCGTGTTCTCCTCTCTGGTGGGGGCATTTAATAAACTATCTGTGTACCAGGAAGTTCGTATGTGAGATTTCCTTTGTTAAAGTCCCGAGGACAATAACTATGAGTCGGGTTGGTCCGCTCCACACGCCAGTATCTGGTCGGCGAGTGTCCGCCTGTGCCTCGTGCACGTTGCCCGCGTCATGTAAACACCACCAGGATGAATGAAGCGTTAACTCACGGGGAATAAAATGGTTTGCAGTTGATGAAGAAAGTTTCCAGATCAGGACAACAATGTTTTAGGATCACCTCGCGTGGTGCACCAGCTGCCGAAGTAAAAGCAGATTCCTCCACCCTTTGTCTTACCGGAGAACTCCGTGTCGCGGTCCGCAAAATGGCGGAAAATCTAGTTAGGCACATTTGCATACCATGATTGACTTTTTTGTAGAGCATGTCCAGTGTGCCAAATTTCAAGTCGATCGGGCATTAGAGGAAAAAACTGGCCTAGTGTGGCCCTATAGGGGGCGCTATAGGGACATTTCTTGATACTCAAATGCGAAACCCCAAAATTATCAAATTTTTCAATTTGTCAAATCTAACAACTCTTTGAATATGATAAAGGCCTCAAAAAGGGAAAATTCCTTAGAGAAAATAATAATAATTCCATGAAATACAATAGGTTCCTCTACGACTAGTCGTTGCGAGGACCTTAATAATTCCATGAAATACAATAGGTTCCTGTTACGACTAGTCGTTGCGAGGACCCTAATAATAACTAGAAAATGCATTTTCAGCTGAAAATGCGTTGGAATGCAAAAAGCTGAAATGAACTTCAGAAAATTGCTGAAATTACAGAAAAATGAAGGGAATATTTATACATTTGCTGGAATTAATTTGAAATTGCTGAAAATACAAAAATGTGAGAAGCTGAAAGGAATTTCAATAGCTTTGCTGAAAAAGCAGAAATGAGAACAAATGAAATGAATATTAAAACGTTAAAAGGTTTTAAATTGTTGGTAGTGTTATAAGTAGTAGTATAAGTTATAGTTGTAATTGTAGTATTAGTACTACTAGAAGTAGAAGTAGTAATAGCTTTAGTATCGATAGTACTACTAATAGTCAGAGAAGTCTTTGTAGTAACATTAGTATTAATTGTAGTATTAATACCAGTAGAAATACTAGTAGTACCTTTTCCTAGTAGTTTCAGTTGCAGAATCACTACTAGAAGAAGTAGTATTTTAGTACTACTACTAGGAGTCATTTTAATAGCAGTAGAAATACTAGTAGTAGTAGTGATAGTATCATTTGTAGTAATACTACTAGTTGTAGTAGTAAAATGAATAGCTGTTGAAGTATTAATAGCAGTAGAAATGCCGGTAGTATTATGTCTGCATGAGTCAGTGCCACAAAGGGAATCAAAGACAGCCTAGCTAGCTATCTAAAGACATGAGAGATTTTCACTGGCTGTTTGAGCCACTTGTCAGACGTTTGGTACTATTATTGCTTGTGCAATGCTAGATAGTGCCATGTTAGCGCTATGTTAGCTAGCGCCATGTTAGCTAGCATAGCGTCATGTTAGCTAGCACCAAGTTCCCTCCCACGTAGGCCTGTGTGTTTGTCAGACTACGTAGGGGAGGGAGAGTGAGTGCTGGCACGCTGTTTGAGCCACTTGTCAGCCGTTTGCTACTGTTATTTTGTGGTGAAATGCTAGCTAGTGCCATGTTAGCGCTATGCTAGCTAGCGTCGCGTTAGCTAGCGCCATGTTCTCCCCACATAGGTCTGTGTGTCTGTCAGACTACGTAGGGGAGGGAGAGTGAGTGCTGGCACGAGGCTGTGTGGTCGTAATGGAGACGGCGCAGCTACTGTTTTCGCGGGCTGATCACAGACCGCGCAGAGTAAACAGATTTTACCAAGGAACTACACCTCAAACAAGAGTCCTCTATTGCAAAACTATGACAACTATCTAAAAAGTAAGAAGTTTGTGCGAGACCCAAGACTATACTGAACGCAGGGAGGTTTTTTTTATGTCTGTCCGGTAATAAATAGGGCTTCTGTCGCAGTTTACAGAATGTGTACCTTCTGGATTTTTTGAGAAATGTGTCAGCAGATTTGTATTGGAGCCTATGGCTTTTGGCAGAGGTTGTGTGACTGTTGGTCTCCGTAGGCCAAAACTAAAGAACTCTGGGATTCTATGAACACATTAATCCAATCAGCACAACCATGCCCTCATTAATCTGAAGAAATGAAGCCTCTAGAGTGTATACTTTGGCTGCAAGGACAGAAGTTCCATATTTTTTAAACCAGATTGTGGCGCTGCCTCACACTCTAGCCCTCGAGGTCCCCACTCTAGCAGACGCAATACACACTCATGTAAAAGTCAGAAACGGAGCGTAGAACTAGTGAAACATAATCAGTGATTATGAAAAAAGTACAAAAGATATCAACAAGCAGTTTTTTTCATAAAATAGTTGAGACTTGTGTCAACATTTGAAAGTTTAAATGGTGTCTATAGCTGAAAGATTTGCGAAGCTGAAAAATCTGAAAGTTTAAGAAGGATTTGAAAACAAACTCCATTTGAAAACCATGTTAAAATATTAATGATTATTGATTTATATAAATTCAAGCTTAAGAGGTAGAAAGCTGAGAAGTCATAGCCCTCAAGCCAGAAAGGAGCTGAACATTTTAATATTTGAACGGTTTTAATAGCTGAAAGTGTGAAGGAGTTGAAAGGTGGCACGGAAGAAATAGAAGAATATTAAGTTGAACTAGAAAAGGCATTTCCTGCTGAAAATGCGTTGGAATGCAAAAAGCTGAAAGCTGCACTGAATATTTAAAAATAGCTGAAAATACAGAAAGTTGAAGGGAATTTGAATACATTTGCTGAATATTTAAAAATAGCTGAAAATACAGAAAGTTGAAGGGAATTTGAATACATTTGCTGAAATAAAAGATATTAGAAAAGCTGAAATTAATTTGAAATAGCTGAAAATACAGAAATGGGAGAAGCTGAAAGGAATTTCAATAGATTTGCTGAAAAAGCAGGAATGAAAACAGCTGAAATAAATGTGAAATATTGCAAAACAGAAGTTGCAGGAGCTTAAATGAATTTTAAAAAGTACAGAAATAACAAAAGCTGAGATGAATAAAAAGTGGTTTAAAATTGTTTGTAGTAATATTAGTTATAGTGTTGTAATAGTAATTGTGTATTAGTACTAGCAGTAGAAGTCGGTTTAGTATCAATAGCAGTAGAAACAGCTGGAATACTGATACTATTAGCCATAGTAGTATTTGTAATAACATTAGTAGTAGTTGTATTAATAGCAGTAAAAATACTAGTAGTATGGTAGTAGAAGTATCAGTTGTAGTTCTACTAGAAGTACTAGTAATATTTGTAGTGGTTATAGTAGTATTTGAAAGAGCAATGCGTATTTCAACGAAACCGCTTCATGGTTAAGGTACAGATAATCATGGAGGCTTTTAGTTTGTAATGATGGAATTGGGTGAGGGGGGGTTGGGAGACAGAATGTTTGTTATTCAAACTAAGAAGTTTCTAATTAATAGGCCTC
This sequence comes from Gasterosteus nipponicus, assembly GCA_014132575.2. Taxonomy (NCBI): domain Eukaryota; kingdom Metazoa; phylum Chordata; class Actinopteri; order Perciformes; family Gasterosteidae; genus Gasterosteus; species Gasterosteus nipponicus. Next base: position 35,371 of record BMAF01000963.1, read on the forward strand.
ATCACAAACATTACAGTAAAAATTCCCTCCATGGGGCTTTTATTTTGAAATTATTGGATTGGGTGGGGTGGGGGGGTGTAGATAGATGGAGGGAGGGTGAGAGGGTGAGGAAGGGAGGGGTGGTGAGGAAGACATAGAGGGAGAGAGAGAGAGGAGAAATAGACAGACTGACTGACTGACTGACTGAGTGATTAACAGTGAGAAGAGGTCAGGGTGGAGGGGGGGGGGGCGAGTGTCTTTATCATATTGGTCTGTTGACAGAAAGCATAGCTGCGTCATGTGACTCCACTAATCAGGTCACAAGGAGCAGCTGTGAGCCACAGACAGATCTTGCAGCATGTGAGTGCTCGTAACCACGACAACGCGCACCTGTGCGGCTGCAAAAGGGCAGACACAGGACAGCGAGTTACACAGAATCCACACCTCAAACAAATGAGAACCAGCGCAAAACTATAACAGCTATCTAAAAAATACGGCGTTTGTATGAGACCCAAGACTCTACCGAACGCGTGGATGTGCTTTTATGTCTGTCCGGTAATAAATACGGCTCCTATGGCCGTTGACAAAACGTGTACCTTGTGGATTTTTGTGAGAAATATGTCGGCAGATTTGTATTGGAGCCTATGGGGCTTTTGGCAGAGGTTGTGTCACTCAAACACTCCTTGCGCCAAAACTAAAAAACTCTGGGATTCCATGAACACATTAATCCAATCAGCACAACCATACCCTCATTAATCTGAAGAAATGAAGCCTCTAGAGTGTATACTTTGGCTGCAAGGACAGAAGTTCCATACTTTTTTAACCAGATTTCTGCGCTGCTTCAGCCTCTAGCCCGCGAGCTCTCCCTCTAGCAGACGCAATACACACTCATGTAAAAGTCAGAAACGGAGCGAAGAACTAGTGAAACATAATCAGTGATTATGAAAAAAGTACAATAGATATCAAGAAGCAGTTTTTTTCATAAAATAGTTGAGACTTGTGTGAACATTTGAGAGTTGAAATGGTGTCTGTAGCTGAAAGATTGGCGAAGCTGAAAAATCTGAAAGTTGAAGAAGTTGAAGAGGATTTGAATACAAACTCCATTTGAAAACCATGTTAAAATATTAATGATTTTTGATTTATATAAATTCAAGCTTAAGAGGTAGAAAGCTGAAAAGTCATAGCCCTCAAGCCAGAAAGAAGCTGAATATTTTAAAATTTGAACGGTTTAAATAGCTGAAAATGGGAAGCAGTTGAAAGGGGGCGCGGAAGAAATAGAAGAAGATGAAGAATAAAGATTCGAAGAACAATACTTGGAATGCATCTCAATGCATTCCAACAATAATAATAATAATAATAAGCAGTTAGGTCCTGCTATTACTAGTGAAATGCTATCTAGCGCCATGATAGCGTTATGCTGGCGTCCACCCCACCGTCGGCCGTATCGTCGCCCCCGCCGTAGCCCCGCCCCCTGCCGAAACGTCCGTGCCTTGCCCCCCCACCGTTGACTGTATTGTCCCCCCACTCGATTTTCTCTGGCTGTTTTAGCCACTTGTCAGCAGTTAGATCCCGCTATTACTTTTGCAATGCTAGCTAGCGTCATGCTAGCGCCACCCCCGCCTATTGTCCTCCCCCCAGAGTTGACTGCCTAAGCACTGGTCTAACAACACAGCCTTACAACCAAAGAGTAAACGGGGGTTTTATATAACACCCACACACATTGCACTCCATTCATTCCAATGGAGCACGAAACTATATTTTAATCAACAATTAATTGCAGCGCCCCGTATTCTTCAAATATTCTGAAAGAATTAGAGTGTGTCCAGGGGTTCAATGTTCAAATGTGTTACAAGTTTGGTGAGGGCAAGCCAAACCATTTGGAAGTTACGAGTCTTGCCAGATTAAGCGCAGAAGACTACATTTTATTCAACAATTAATTGCAGCGCCCCCTATTCTTCAAATATTCGGAAAACATTAGGGTGTGTTCAATGGTTCAATGTTCACATGTTTACAAGTTTGGTGAGGGCAGGCCAAACTATTTGGAAGTTACGAGTCTTACCAGATTAAGCCACACCCCTTGCAAAGTTCATTAGCCCATAACTTCTCAAAACAATGAGATATCAACACGAACCTAAAGGTGGAATGGGGGGCATTGACCCAATAAGGATCCACAGAAAATGTCATGACAATCGGACATAGTGTTTAGGAGAAATGGCCGAAAAACATGTTTTGTACAAAATTAAAAATGGCGAAAAATCTAGTTAGGCGCATTTGCATACCGTGATTGACTTTTTGTAGAGCATGTCCAAGAGCACATGTGTGCCAAATTTCAAGTCAATCGGGCATCGGGGGGAAAAACTGACCTAGTGTGGTACTTTTCAACTTTCTAGGGGCGCTATGGAGACTTTTCTTAGTCTATTCTCTTATTCTGATAACAGCACATGATTGCCATTCTGTACCGACAGTTTGAGACTATTTTGAGCCAAGTCCGACCAACAGTGCGGGATGAGATGCGTGCCAAACTTTTATACGGAAGAGAATAAGGCGAACTAGAAAATGCATTTCCTGCTGAAAATGCGTTGAATGCAAAAGCTGAAAGCTGAAATGAATTTTTAAAAATAGCTGAAATTACAGAAAGTTGAAGGGAATTTGAATACATTTGCTGAAATTAGAGATATTAGAAAAGCTGAAATTAATTTGAAATTGCTGAAAGTACAGAAATGGGAGAAGCTGAAAGGAATTTCAATAGATTTGCTGAAAAAGCAGAAATGAAAACAGCTGAAATAAATGTGAAATATTGCAAAACAAAACAGAAGTTGCAGGAGCTTAAATGAATTTTAAAAACTACAGAAATAACAAAAGCTGAGATGAATAAAAAGAGGTTTAAAATTGTTTGTAGTAATATTAGTAGTAGTATTAGTTATAGTTGTTTTTAATCTTGCAGTATTAAAGTAAATATACCGCATTTTCCGCACTCCAAGGCGCACTTAAAAGGCTTTAATTTCCTCAAAAAACGACAGTGCTTTATAATCCGGAGTGCCTTATATATATGGATCAATTGGTTAATCGGTTGATCCATACTGGTTGTACACGCGCCAAGGCGCTCTGCCAAACAGGACAAAGCTCGCTTCACGACGGCGAGATGCTGAGCGGCGCTCAAGCGCGTGAGATATGGAGCTTGTTTCAAGGCGCGTCGGAGAAACAAAGCTGTCGTTCTCGCCGAGCACTTCATGAGATTAAAGAGCGAGAGACGGCGCCCTTTTCTCTACAGTAGCTGAACCATCTTAACGGGGAAAATAAGTTATTCTAAAAGCAGCCGAAGATTTAAGGCGTGGATGGCGAGGGGGGCGGCGGGAGCGGACGCACTGACCGGACCCTGAAAGCACCGTCTCCACCTTACTGTCAAAAAGAACAACAGCGAGCGCGTAGAAAACTCCTTCAAGCGCGAGCAGAGATTCTCCTCGCGAGCAACGAAGTTCACGTTTCGCATTTTGCTCGCGGATGTTTGATTTTGGCTAAATTCTTAAGGTCATTTAATCATTTGATCAGAGTTGTGTTTAAAGGTTTGGGTGGGCCGCGAAAGATTTTCAGATTTCAAAGTGGGCCGCGGCATTCTTGAGTTTGGGAACCGCTGCTGTAGACACTGCAGCTGCAGCAACAGTTGCAGTAGATGCGGAGATTTTAGTCTTGCAGACTCTACATTCTGCCTTAGGTCAATGTAATTGAAATGTGTCCAGATTTTGCTGGGTTTCCTGTTGACACTCATTTTCTTAACTTTCTTTTTTTACATTTCCAGTCCGTTGCTCTCTTTCTCTCTTGTGACTCGCCTCCCTGTTCGTGTGCTTGCTGTGTGCTGTGCTGCTGTGTGTGTAAGTCCCGCCCCTCCCCCCTGTGCTCAGCGCAGGCACAGAGACGCCACCACACATATTGACCGATAAAATGCGGCTTGAGAGAGAGGGAGAGAGAGAGAGAGAGAGAGAGAAAACAAAAACAAAAGTAAAGCGGCTCCCCAATCAGGAGCCGGCTCCCCAATCAGGAGCCGGCTCCAGGCGTTCACGTCAAAGAGCCGGCTCACTACTAGCTAGCGCCGCTTTTGCTAGCGCCATGTTCTCCCCAGTAGGTCTGTGTGTCTGTCAGACTACGTAGGGGAAGGAGAGTGAGTGCTGGCACGAGCCTGTGTGGTCGTCATGGAGACGGCGCAGCTGCTGTTTTCGCGGGCTGATCACAGAGTAAACGGATTTTACCAAGAAACCACACCTCAAACAAATGACAACCAGCGCAAAAATATAACAGCTATCTAAAAAATACGCTGTTTGTGCGAGACCCAAGACTCTACCGAACGCAGGGAGGTGTCATTTATGTCTGTCCGGTAAAAAATACGGCTCCTGTCGAAGTTTACAAAATGTGTACCTTCTGGATTTTTTGAGATTATTAATGATTATTAATGATTATTGATTTATATAAATTCAAACATAAAAGGTAGAAAGCTGAAAAGTCAAAGCCCTCAAGCCAGAAAGGAGCTGAACGTTTTAATATTTGAAGGATTTTAATAGCTGAACGTGTGAAGGAGTTGAAAGGTGCCACGGAAGAAATAGAAGAATAAGTTGATTAAAGATTCGAAGAACAATACTTGGAATGCTTAAAGCATTCCAACTAACTAGAAAATGCATTTCCTGCTGAAAATGCGTTGGAATGCAAAAGCTGAAAGATGAACTGAATTTTTTAAATAGCTGAAAAATACAGAAAGTTGAAGGGAATTTGAATATATTTGCTGAAATGACAGATATTAGAAAAGCTGAAATTAATTTGAAATTGCTGAAAATACAGATATGGGACAAGCTGCATGGAATTTCAATAGATTTGCTGAAAAAGCAGAAATGAAAACAGCTGAAATAAATGTGAAATATTGCAAAAAAAATACAGAAATGAATATTAAAACATTGCTGTTAATAGAGGCATAAGAAAAGCTGAAATTATTTTAAAGAATTGCTGAAAATACAGGAAGTGGGGAAGCTGAATTCCATCAGATTTTCTAAAAAAATACAGAAGTTGCAGGAGCTTAATTGAATTTTAAAAAGTACAGAAATAACAAAAGCTGAGATGAATAAAAAGAGGTTTAAAATTGGTTGTAGTAATATTAGTAGTAGTATTAGTTATAGTTGTAATTGTGGTATTAGTAGTACTAGCAGTAGCAGTCGGTTTATTATCAATAGCAGTAGAAACAGCTGTAATACTAACACTATTAGCCAAAGTAGTATTTGTAATAACATCAGTAGTACTTGTAGTATTAATAAGGGTAGAAATACTAGTAGTATGGTAGTAGAAGTATCAGTTGTAGTACTACTAGAAGTACTAGTAACTTGTTTAGTGGTTGTAGTAGTATTTCCAAAGAGCAATACGTATTTCAGTTCATGGTTAAGGTACAGATAATCATTGAGGCTTTAATTTTGTAATGATGGAATTGGGTGAAGGGGGGTTGGGAGACAGAATGTTTGTTATTCAAACTAAGAAGTTTTTAATTAATAGGCCTCATCACAAACATTACAGTAAATTCCCTCCATGGGGCTTTTATTTTGAAATTATTGGATTTGGTGGGGTGGGGGGTGTAGATAGAGGAGGGAGGGTGAGAGGGTGAGGAAGGGAGGGGTGGTGAGGAAGAGATAGAGGAGAGAGGGAGGAGAAATAGACAGACTGACTGTCTATATGATTAACAGTGAGAAGAGGGCAGGGTGGAGGGGGGAGGCGGGGCTAGTGTCTTTATCATATTGGTCTGTTGACAGAAAGCATAGCTGTCATGTGACTCCACTAATCAGGTCATAGGAGCAGCTGTGAGTCAGACAGAGATACTGCAGCGTGTGTACGAGTGCGCACCTATTGGATTGGGTGGGGTGGGGGGTGTAGATAGAGGAGGGGAGGGTGAGAGGGTGAGGAAGGGAATGGTGGTGAGGAAGATGGGGAGAGGGAGAGGGAGGAGAATTAGACAGACATGACTGACTGAGAGTGATTAACAGTGAGAAGAGGTCAGGGTGGAGGAGGGGCGAGTGTCTTTATCATATTGGTCTGTTGACAGAAAGCATAGCTGCGTCATGTGACTCCACTAATCAGGTCATAGGAGCAGCTGTGAGTCACAACAGATCTTGCAGCGTGTGAGCGCGGTAACCACGCACAGCGGCGCCTGTGCTCGTAACGAGCTGCTGCAGGACACAGGACAGCGAGTTACACAGAATCCACACCTCAAACAAATGAGAACCAGCACAAAAACTATAACAGCTATCTAAAAATACGGTGTTTTTACGAGACCCAAGACTCTACCGAGCGCGTGGATGTGTGTTTTATGTCTGTCTGGTAATAAATATGGCTCCTATGGCCGTTGACAAATCGTGTACCTTCTGGATTTTTGTAGAAATATCGGCAGATTTGTATTGGAGCCTATGGGGCTTTTGGCAAGAGGTTGTGTCACTCTAACACTCCTTGCGCCAAAACTAAAGAACTCTGGGATTCCATGAACGCATTAATCCAATCAGCACAACCATGCCCTCATTAATCTGAAGAAACAGCCTCTAGAGTGTATACTTTGGCTGCAAGGACAGAAGTTCCATATTTTTAACCAGATTCCTGCGATGCCCCACACTCCAGCCCTCGAGGTCCCCACTCTAGCAGACATAATACACACTCATGTAAAAGTCAGAAACGGAGTCAAGAACTAGTGAAACATAATCAGTGATTATGAAAAATTACAAAAGATATCCACAAGCAGTTTTTTTCATAAAATAGTTGAGACCTGTGTCAACATTTGAAAGTTTAAATGGTGTGAAGAAAAAGATTGTCGGAGCTGAAAAATCTGAAAAGTTGAAGAAGTTTAGGAGGATTTGAAACAAACTCCATTTGAAAACCATGTTAAAATATTAATGATTATTGATTTATATAAATTCAAGCTTAAGAGGTAGAAAGCTGAAAAGTCATAGCCCGGAAGCCAGAAAGAAGCAGAACATTTTAATATTTAGCGATTTTTAATAGCTGAAAGTGAAGTGAGTTGAAAGGTGGCACGGAAGAAATACGACGTTTTATGAGACCCAAGACT
>BMAF01000964.1:0-12331 GCA_014132575.2 Gasterosteus nipponicus
AATTGAACCGTAGAAGCACAATCAATGTGTTTCAGTTTATTTTGATATTGATAAAAAATACATTTATTGTATATGTGCTGAGAGAATACCTATCTCCGCTGTGTTACATATACTGTAAACTATTCCTTCCTTACTGACTTTAGATCAGGCTGAACTTACTTTGCTGAGTAAACTCTAGATTATCATGCACGCATGATTTTGACACTCAAATTACGGAAACAACTGTAAAAAGGTTTTAGAAAAGATGGCATCGTATAGGCACAATATATCATATAATTGTACAATAACTATACATTAATAATAATTAATAATAATTAATAATAATGATACAATAATTGTATAAGCCAATTTGAAGTACATGTTCATTGTATACAGTAATTCGCTGACAGGAGAGATGTAGTCAAAGAAATCATTACACCAGTTTGGGATGATTTATTAATAGCTTTCAGTTGACAGATGATGACAAGCGAGTCTTAGTTGTGAAACAAACGCAATTAAGAGAGGAGGTCAGGGAGAAAACCCACCGAGAAATGCATTTCCACAAAATACGGCGGTAAAAATGGAGATAAAAGGGGGCATTAAAGATCACAACCTCAAATATCAACTCTGCACAGTTGCCAAGTCTTGTTGCTATGGAGATGCATCCTACTGCAGGTGTGAGTAACGACAGAGGAAGTCAACTGTGCTTCCCTCTCGTCGTCTCTTTCTGCTCCTCTGTAGCTCACGTGGTCTTCACGGCATGTGTGAGCGCACGTGAGCGTGCGTGTGTGTGTCCGCACTAGACAGGCTAAGAAACATCCGTGACAAATGAACCGTGAGTTACGTTTCAACATGCTTATGCTTGTGAACTTCTTGATCACAAACACCAGTAGATCACAATTACGCGCTTCGTTTTCCCCAAATCTCGTGATGTTTTCCTCCACGCCGTTGTGCCAGGGAGGTGTCTCAAAAGGAAAGGTGACACTCGAGGGCCTTTGAGCTGTGCAAATGTAATTAGCCCTCAAGCAGAACAAACAAAAATAACTGTCTGCAGGGAGAAAGCACAATGAGGTTTCTATACAATTACTCGTGCTAAAACTGAGGGGCTAATAGTAATAATTTATAATGTTCAATTGTTATCAACATGATGAAGGATGTATGTTCCTTGTACATGGAGTTCCAATGGAGGGTACCAATTGACTCTTAACTGATTACGATTTGAGAGGGTCAAGAGCAACCACAACTGCCACAACAAACATCAGCGCAGAGAGAAGCAGACAATGCATTGTATTTCTGTGTCTCAAAAAGCTCTCAATTTCTCAAACTCAATGTCTTTTGGTCTCAAAGCATATTGTTTATATTAAAAAACGATCTACAACTATAGGTGGAAATTATTTTTAAAAAGTACTTATATGTTTGTTAAAATTGGCGACATTGCATCTGTTTTTTTAACCCGGCGTTGCTCAAAATGGAGAAATTGAGTATACGTGAGGTTTATACCATGGACAGTATATAAGTAATGGACATAGTCACGTGACAACAACCATTGTCCTGTGGAGTATAGCTGGGAAGCCTCGAGTTCAGCAGCTTAGTTCTTTTGGATCCCATGCAGAAGTATAGAGCGGTGACTAGAAAACAGAATAACATTGTTCTTAGATCTTACTTCTTACTTTCATGAACTGAAAACATTTTGAATGATGCTCTATCAGGTCTTTTACACTCTGGGACCATCATTTCCTGAACGAACATCTTGCTGTATTTAATAAGGGTTCAAACTAGCCCTTCAGACTGTTAACTCAACCTCAAATGAAACATGTCTACTTAGGTAGTAATTAAGTATTCAGTATGTGAAGTATGTTAAGTATGTAAAGTGAATATGTTCTGTACAGTCAACCCTGCTGGTTTCTTTTAAGACCTTGATGTTGCCTCTTGGTTAATGCACATTTGTGCTTTAATGAGTATTCCTCACCATGTTAGTCCTCATGCAGCATGGCCAGAAATAGTTTAGACAACCATGATGGCACATGATGGCACGAGAGTAGTTGCATCCGGCCCTTTGTTACACAGGTAGTAGTTTTCCAAGATCACTCCACTGTTGAAAATGGAACACTTCCAGCGCCGTCCTTCAAATCTGCGCTTTTGCAGACAAGAAAAATACGCGAGGAGGTTTTAAGATCCATGCTTGACGATTTTGTTGAAGGGCTGTTGACTGTAGCAGCTGAGCTGCCACTAGTGGTGTAACGCTGCCTGGCCCTGGTGAGCACTGGGCTGGAGTGCAGCGATGGCGCTCTTCAGGATGTGACCATTAAAGACTCATTAGTCCCTATGATAGCCCTGATGATCGGCACTCTGAAAGAGTCATCCAAGAAATAGGTCAGCATATGGATCTTAATTTGATCTCAACAACCTGTCGCTGATTTGCAGCATTTGGCATATTTTAGATCTAATTTGTGGTGATTGAGTGCCGTGGAGACACCATTGGTATTAACCACCGGGTTGTCTCGCTCCTCCACATGAAACCATTTCATTTTATTTGCACTCAACAGTTGCATGTATGTGTCTGTTCAGGGAGATGGATCCTTCTGTTACTCTTATCCAAACATGAAGGTCTAAGCACAGAGAGTTCTGTGTGCTGCACGTATCTGAAGAGCTCTGTTGAGGATTTAAGCCAGAGGTGCACCCCTAGTCAGGGAAATTATAGTACGTGTAATAATGTTTAGTGTTAGAATTATAGTTTGTGAGATGTTAGATTAGTTATTACATTAACATGTTAGATGAAGTGAATGCAATTTCAATCAAACACAATTCATAGTCATTTAAATCATATAGACACTGTACACATTAACATTCTGTCTACAATGTGATGTTAAAACCTGGGGACGGATGCCAGTTGCCGTCACTATGGATTTCTCCCAATTTTATCCCCAAAAGAGGGGTTTTTGAGAGTTTTTCTCCTGTCAGGTAGTAAATGAACAACTTAATGTAAAGGCAGCCGACTGAGGCAAATGTCTTGAGAGTGAACCACATGAACTGTCTTAAATCTTATGATGAAGTGTGATGACGGTGATCATTAATGATGGGTTGTTGTAATGAAAGTGTACTAGTTATAAGATGAAGACTTAAACGATGTATGCTTTGTTAATTCACTCATTGAGGCATAAAGCCAACTGAATCTACATTGAGTGTATTGGAATGTGAGGGACAGATAGTACAGAGAGGTTTCAGGTTACAGCTGCAGCTTCACCTCGACGTGAAAGGGACAATGGAGGTGGCCCTTTGGAGAAGAAGCAATGACATTCAAATGCACCAAGGAAGACACACCTCAGAGTTTTCAAAGGACCAAGCGGGGGAAAGGACTGGTGGGAATCTGACCTGCAGCCGGCAGAAAAAGTCGCTCAAGGATTCTCTATTTTGAGAAATATTCCACTGTTCATAGTATTTCACTTTGTAATTGCATTCCTTATAACGCTGTTCAGTTATTAAATAACTTTTGATTTTTGAATTTAAACGGGTGACTCATTCGTGTCCCTCGTTTCCGGCAGGGACGAGGAACAAAGTGAGCCTCCCTCTGAAGGCTTCGAAGCCCTAACAGCTCTTCAGTCTTGACAGAAATGTTGAGGCTGATACTGGTGTTAGATGAAAATGCAAATGAACATTGGAGTCATAAAAATACATTTTCTTCTATCCATGATCTATCAAAAATCGTGTGCCAATCCATCTTGACCTCTTTATTTCCAGGACATTTCTCAATGGTGAAAACTTTTACATGCTAGTTGGCTTGAGCTTTAAGTAGGACCTATATTCTTTGGTGGAATAAAGAATATAATGCATTTTAAAATCCTCAACAGCTCCAGCCGTTGACTCACATATTAAAGCGAAGGAGAGACTAAAGCTTGCCAGTGTTCTTCTACCAGTTTTGATGTTTGCTGAACAACTTGTTATTTCCACGAGTGCAGAGTGTTTCCTCTCTTGGCTCTGCCCTCCTGCCTGCCTGCCGCTTCTTCTCTTTCTGTGTTCTGTTTCTCACACAATTTGCAACCTAGGTGGAAAATATTCTCATTCAATTGACTAATAGTGGTGCTCGAGAAAGTCGGGGCAACATTAAAGTCAGTGAATTCATCCTCTGGGGACCTGATGAAGAGACGAGGCAGCTACACCTTATTCTTACCGGAAGTCTGACATTAGACCTGGTTAGATCAACCGTGCGTCTCTCTGCTTTGCCGGCGAGAGCAGGAGAAGCCACGGTGAGGAATGGGTGTGTGAAACAAGAAGATGCTTGGAGGAGAAAGGAGACAGATTATGTAACGGAGGGACTTGTTTACGTGTCCTCTCTAAGTTCACGTTAGCTGAATGGAGACACCCTGCCAAACGCTGTTCTTGGCTTTCTGCCACATTGCATTAATATCTCTATTATTCATTGTGACTGGTAATTGGCCTACTTTGAGGCGGCGCTTGTGTCCCATCTAGAATTGTACAGTAAAGAAAATGGATGAAACTCGGTCTGGAGATTCCAGATTGGAAGTGAAAACAAATGTAGAATTAAAAAAATGTCAGGAGGCATTGACAAGAAACTTTCAATTAGCAGATTTTTGCTTGGTTTTATTCATCTTCTTTCTCACTTTATTGTATTACTGCATGTGTCTGAATATATGTGAGTGGTCTTGTATGTATTTTATTTTGAATACAATGGTCTTTCTAACTACGCATTCTTCCTCCCCCAAATTGGCGATAATTGAATAATGTCTGATTAATCTCGGGGTACCTCTCTGGGAACCGTCACCTTATCGTGGTGGAAGGTTTGTGTGTCCCTATGAACCTGAGGGCTGTGTTGTCAGGGGCCTTGTGCTCCTGGTAGGGTTACCCTTGGCAAAGTGGTCTCAGGCGAGGGGCCAGACTAAGAATGGTTCAAGACCCCCATGAAAAAACGGAAGAGGGAAGGAGTTACCCGCCCGGAGGAAGCCCGGGGCCCCACGGGAGCCAGGCCCAGATGGAGGGCCCGACAGCGGCGTCTGGTGGCCGGGTTTTGCGCTGGAGCCCGGCCGGGCACAGCCCGAAGGAGTGACGCGGCAGCTAACACTCTACTCCCATGGCTCACCACCTGTGGAGGAAACCGATGGGGTCGGGTGTCGCTGCACAAGGGTGGCAGTGACAGTGGGGGGTCTAGGCGGGAACAGACCTGGGCGGCAGATGCTGGCTCTGGGGACGTGGAACGTAACCTCTCTGGGGGAAGGAGCCGGAGCTTGTGCGGGAGGTGGAGTGTTATCAGTTGGATCTGGTGGGGCTTACCTCACGCACAGCCTTGAAACCTGGAACCTAACTCCTGGATAGGGGTGGACTCTATTCTACCCGGGTGGCCCATGGTGTGAGGGGCGCCAGGCGGGTGTGGGGATACTCACAAGTCCCCGGCCTGAGTGCCACATTGGAGTTTACCCCAGTGGACAAAAGGGTTGCCTCCCTACGCCCGGGTGGTGGGGGGGAAAACTCTGACTGCTGTCTGTGCATATGCACCAAACAGCAGCTCAGACTATTCGGCCTTTTGGAGACCCTGAATGGAGTCCTGCATGGGGCTCCTGTAGACTCCATAGTCCTACTGGGAGACTTCAATGCGCACGTGAGGCGACGATGGAGATAACTGAGAGGCGTGATTGGGAGGAATGGCCTCCCTGATCTGAACAGGGTGTTTGTTACTGGACTTCTGTGCCAGTCACGGATTGTCGGCACAAACACCATGTTCAAACATAGGATGTTCATAAGTGTACGTGGTACCAGAGCACCTAGGCCAAAGATCAATGATCGATTTTTGTAATCGTATCGTCTGATCTGAGGCCGCATGTTCTGGACACTCGGCAAAAAGAGGGGCAGAGCTGTCAACTGATCACCATCTGGCTGTGAGCTGGGTCAGAGGATGGGGGAAGACTCGGGACAGACCCGTAAACCCAAGCGTGTAGTGAGGGTGAACTGGGAACGTCTGGAGGAGGCCCCGGTCCAAAAAGATTTTCAACTCACACCTCCGGCGGAGCTTCTCTCACATTCCTGTGAGGTAGGGGACATTGAACCAGAGTGGTCTATGTTCAAAACCTCCATTGCTGAAGCCGCGCGGTGAGTTGTGGCCTCAAGGTCTTAGGGCATCATCGGGGCGGTAACCCTCGAACTCCGTGGTGGACACCGGTGGTCAGAAGCCGTCCGACTGAAGAAGGAGGCCTTCCGGTTATGATATCCGGTGGGACTCCAGAGGCAGTTGCAGTGTACCGACAGGCTCGCGGGCAGCAGCCTCTGCCGTGATGGAGGCAAAGCAGCGAGTATGGGAGGAGTTCGGGGTAACTATGGAGAAGGACTTTCGGGTCGGCACCAAAGTGTTTTTGGAAGACCATCCGGCACCTCAGGAGGGGGAAACGGGGAACCATCCAAGCTGTGTACAGTAAAGATGGGACCCTGTTGACCGCGACTGAGGAGGTTATCGGGCGGTGGAAGGAACACTTTGAGGAACTCCTGAACCCAACTACTACGCCCTCTTTGGTGGAGGCGGAGCTGGAGGCGGAGGAGGGATCATCGTCAATTAGCCTGGTGGAAGTCACTGAGGTAGTCAAACAACTCCGCAGTGGCAAAGCCCCGGGGATTGATGAGATCCGTCCAGAGATGCTAAAAGCAATGGGTGTTGGGGGGTTGGTCTTGATGACACGCTCTTCAACATTGCGTGGAAGTCTGGGACAGTGCCAAAAAGAGTGGCAGATCGGGGTGGTGGTACCCCTCTTCAAAAAGGGGGACCAGAGAGTGTGTGCCATTACAGGGGTATCACACTACTCAGCCTCCCGGGTAAAGTCTACTCTAAGGTGCTGGAAAGGAGGGTTCGCCGATAGTCGAACCAAGGATTGAAGAGGAACAATGCGGTTTCGGCCCTGGTCGTGGAACAACGGACCAGCTCTTCACTCTTTCCAGGATCATAGAGGGGGCTTGGGAGTATGCTCAACCAGTCTACATGTGTTTTGTGGACTTGGAGAAGGCGTATGACCGGGTCCCCGAGAGATACTGTGGGAGGTGCTGCGGGAGTACGGGTGAAGGGGTCCTTGCTTGGGGCCATCCAATCCTTTACGCCCAAAGCGAGAGCTGTGTTCGGGTGCTCGGCAGTAAGTCGGCGTTTCGGTGGGGTTGGCCTTCGCCAGGGCTGCGCCTTGTCACCAATCTTGTTTGTGGTCTTCATGGACAGGATATCGAGGCGTAGTCGGGGGAGGAGGGTCTACAGTTCGGGGGCTGCGGATCTCATCGCTGCTTTTGCAGATGATGTGGTCCTGATGGCATCTTCCGTCTGTGACCTCCAACTCTCACTGGAGCGTTTCGCAGTCGAGTGTGAAGCGGTCGGGATGAGGATTAGCACCTCTAAATCTGAGGCCATGGTTCTCAGCAGGAAAACCGATGGATTGCCTACCCAGGTAGGAATGTGTCCTTACCCCAAGTGAAGGAGTTCAAGTACCTCCAGGGTCTTGTTCACGAAAGTGAGGGGAAGATGGAGTGTGAGTTTGGCCGGAGAATCGAGCAGCGGGGGGGCGGTATTGCACTCGCGACCGACCGTTAGACGAAAAGAGAGCTGAGCCGGAAGGCAAAGCTCGATCTGTCAATCTTCGTTCCTACCCTCACCTATGGTCATGAAGGACGGTCATGACCGAAAGAACTAGGTCACGGGTACAAGCGGTCGAAATGGGTTCCTCAGGAGAGTGGCTGGCGTCTCCCTTAGGGATAGGGTGAGAAGCTCAGCCATTCGCGAGGAGCTCGGGTAGAGCCGCTGCTCCTTTGCGTCGAAAGGAGCCAGTTGAGGTGGTTTGGGCATCTGGTGAGATGCCCCTGGCGCCTCCCTAGGAGGTGTTTCAGGCACGGACCCAGCTGGGAAGAGGCCCGGGAAGACCCAGGACTAGGTGGAGAGATTATATCCTGCACTGGCCTGGAACGCCTTGGGATCCCCAGTCAGAGCTGGTAGATGTGGCCCGGAAAGAGGAAGTTTTGGGGTCCCCTGCTGGAGCTGTTGCGACCGACGGATCAAGCGGTTGAAGATGGATGGATAGATGGATGGTCTGATTAATCTTGTAGGAGGAATTTGAACTACCCCACAGCAGCATTGGGTAAGATATAAAGCTGACAAAGAAAGCAACAAGGAAGAAGAAATCGTGTGGCTTTGCAGGGAAGGTTTGGAAGATTCATATTGCATCCGTAATGTCCAGCATGTCAACGTCAACCGAGGTTTTGCATAACATTATGCCTTCACGGTTTTTGGCACGCAACTTACTAAATGTGTTTCAGTGACTGTGGTGTAAAGTCTACAGAGGGACTGAAAGCACATTCTCTCATCACAAAACATTGTCATGCATATCAAGATTGTTTTGTTTGCAGCAAACACAGTGAAGCAAACTGTGACATGTGTGAAATCAAAATAGACCTGCAATGGATGCACCCTATAAAACTCCGGGGATGTTGGGAGTAGCGTCTGCCAGGTGGTGACCCTGTGGGCAGCAAATCACAATCATACTGGGCGGCTGCCAGGAGCAGAGACTGTGCCATCGCACGGCCCACCAGCACTCCAAGAGCAGCTCATGGTCACTCATCACAGACGCTCTCCACGCGTCTCCCCCTCTCCCTCTCTCCCCCTCCCCCTCTCCACTTCTCCCCCTCTCCCCCTCTCCCCCTCTCACTCTCCCTCTCTCCCTCTCTCTCCCTCTCTCTGTGCACTCGGGTCAGTAGGAAGAGAATGCAATGCACATTGTTGGCCACTTCGCTGTATAATTCATGTCCTGGTCTAAAATAGAGTACTCAAACTGTACTGTTTCCCACAGTGAGCTACAAAAAATAGAATCCTGCACGTGGAATGAAAAGCAAGGTTGTTCCAAATAAAAGGATTATCTTTGTGTTTTACATTCTATGTATTTTCTGCTATGCATTGTGTCTAATGTAATGCTGATATGTTTTACAGAACACATCCTGCAGCACAGCTGTCTTCCTGGTATCGTGCAGAGGTTCTTTTTCTCCATTTCAAGGGTTTGTTGGGAGAGCTTCACTGAAGCGAGAGATGTTGTCACATGCTGTGCGGATTGTAAAAACATGAAAGAAATGTAAGTTGCAATATTGGGTTGAATAAATAAATGGTTTAGGACATGTCATACGCAGTGAGCTTCGTTTCATCACGCAGGTTTGCTGAAACGTCTCTGGGTTGTCATGGCGAGGGTTAGAGAAGGTGTGCTGGGAAGCACAAGGTTGCTGGTTCGATTCCAGGCTGTCCCATGTTCCCATGTCGAAGTGTCCTTCCTGAGCAAGAGCCTAACCCCTAATTGCTCCTGTAGGCAAATGTGAAAAACCTTGTGTTTAAAGTGTAATGTAAGTCGCTCCGTCTGCTAAAGCTCCGTCTGCAGCCTCCTCATGGAAGGACGCAGGACGAGAACACCACGGCGGCTTCCTTTGCTGAACACTACGACTGTAACAGAAAACACCATTTGACACACACAAACACTGACACAACTGCTTGGTGGACGAATACAGACACGCGGGCACAGATCACAATGTCAGCTTGAGGCTGGCAGAGATGCGTGACAGTTTAGCATCTCTGATCAGATGAAAACAACATGTCGGTACAAAAGGACTTTTTTAAGGAAGAGTTGGTTTTCGAAACGCGATATCACTTCGTTAAATGACATTTCATGTATTTGGCACTATAAAACAATCCAACCTTTTTGAGTGTTTACTAGAAACATATTGTCCAGTAGGTTTATTTATTCCAATTAAAATGTTGATTTCAACATCCCATCTTTTTATGGGGTAAAATTAGTGCTGAAAAGACTAGTAAATTATTTAGTATTATTGCAGTAATAGTCAATCTGAAAATGTATATTTAACAATCAAAGAGTTATGTATAAGGAAAAACAATGGATGGACTGAAAATCTCCACGAGACACAGAAGCTGTGTTTGTTGCACCTTGGCTCACAGACAAAAATAACGACAGTCTTTATCAGCCTCTTATATGTAACACAAGCAAATTTATTCAAAACTTGGCAGCAGTAATTCCTCAACATAAGTTCAATATTGCATCGGTTTATGACTAAACAAACAATGTATCATCTCCGCCAGGGCTCCGCTGACCTCCTGTACTATTTTTATTCTAAATATTTGGTTAACAGCTATCGTCAGTGACTAATTTAATTTAATTTAATTTAATTTAAGATAATAGAGGCTTGTTCAGGAGACAGTGGCGAGCCTGCGAGGGTTTTATCGCAGAATAGATCAGACAGAGCAAACAACAGTGACGATGGAGTAATAAATAAATCTCTCTGAGAAGTAGGCAGAGTTCTGAGAGCAGCACATTAGAGCCTCGTGCCTTTATTAAACAAATTGGGTGTTCAAGGAAGCATATTTGGCTGTTTGCTCAAGAATGTTTTATAGATGCGGCTGTGTAACCATCCGAGACACACAACTTCCATGCCAGTTCAAAGATGACATCATGGTCAGTTCAAACAAGCTCACGCTGTACCCATCTCTTTTTTTACTTACCGTCCGTAACTAATTGAGCCATCGAACGCTGTCCCTTTGGAAACATTGGATACAGTGTGGAGCAACGGTTAAAATATATTAAAGAAATAAGTTATTAAAACAAGACAATCAATCAAAATTAGTTTCTATAATCTTAAAGTGTGTTTCTGTATTCTATTGAAAAGAAACCTTGTGTAACTTTACATGAGACAGTAAAGGACAATCTTAAACAGTCAGACAATGTTTTAACCTATAAACATTGAAACTAATCTTTAATTCCTGGAGGATATTAACATGAGTTCATGAATTGTCTTTAAAGCCATTTTTGACATTGACTTGTGTTTATACTCACCGATGGACGAAGACCACAGCGTCTAACCTCGACTGAGCCAGTAAGTGGACGATATACTCAATGATGAAATGTTTCTACTGAGATGCACTACAGTGTGGCTCAACTGCACCAAAAAACGAGTCCTCTAGGTGATGGATCAGTTTTATTGTCTTATGTAACCAACTCTGATGAATTACTTTGTTGGGAAGAATAAGCTAAATGGAAAATCAGTGTACTTTTTATATGAGCCTGTCAAATGTCTGACTTCAGTCAAAGAGGGAAATTATCTCTTGAATATCCGCCATTCTCAAAAATTGTCCTGCATACCCGGTCCTTAATGCTGGAGGCTTGCGGGGGGGACTCAACTTTGGCGGCATCTTGTTGAAGATGTTGTTCCTGTCCAAGGTCCTGAAATCTGCTTTCCGAAGCACGCGTCACGTGACTTCGCCGAGCACTGCCTCGCTCAGCACCGAGCCTCCTGCTTTCTGGAGATTTCAAAAACAGGACGAGCCCCAAATCCCATCCCTTCTTATCTTGCGTTTAGTTTGTTTTTTCCACCACCATCACCCCCTCCCCACCACCAAACACACACCCAAGCCCCTCTCTCCCTCCCCCTTTCTGTCTATCTGTTGGTCAATGTGGACCTTCAAAGCGCTCGGAGTATGACAAAAGATTTCAGGATGCTGGATTTGCGCCGCTCGTTTCCTGTCTTTTCGCTTAAATACCAACGCGGTGAATGCGTCGGACGGGGAGGACAAGCCTGCTGCTAGTGCTCCGCGTTTCACAAAGTCAACATCTCGTTTTTTTCTTCATTTTATTTCTCCTGGAGCGACTCCAGAAGGATGAAGAAGCCGATCCACCTCAGCGCAGCTGAAGTCTCCTCGTCCAAGATGCAGAAGGGAATACGACTTAACGATGGTCATGTCACCTACCTGGGGCTTTGGCGAAAAAGGATGGTACGAGACGAGGGTGCTTGAGCAAAAGAGCTCAGACAACACGAATGGCACACAAAGTGGTTTTGCTTTGTTACAAAATATGCTCTTTTATTTTTGAGAACGAGTCCAGTTCTCGACCCTCGGGATTATACCTGTTGGAGGGATGCATGTGCGACAGGGCGCCTTCACCGAAACCCTTTCAGTCCGCCAAGGAGTGTTTGGAAAAGCAGGTACAGAGAGCGTGCACACGCCTACGCGCACGCACGCGCTTGCCAAACGCACATGCACACACTCTCTCTCTCTCTCTCTCTCTCTTCTCTCGCTCTCTCGCTGCTTTTTTTTCAGGCTTAGTGTTAAAAATATCGACGAGGTGCAACATTGGAGGTGGATTTTGCTGCTTCGCTGCAAACGCCTTTGAACTATTTAGTCGCGAGCAAAGCGCTTTTCTAATGCGTGTATTCATTCATTCATATCCAATTGCACGATGACCTCAAATCCAACGCAGCCGAATTGCACGAGGTTCCAGACTGCTGTATTGCACGTTATGTAATCCACGCATGGCATTAATAGTGAGGTAACAAC
>BMAF01000976.1:0-13157 GCA_014132575.2 Gasterosteus nipponicus
GAGCAGGTTGGAGAGTGTGAGAAAGCGGGCCCAGGAATAAGTTTAAAAATACTGTGGCGAGCTTGGCCAGATAAATAAGACTGGAGACTTGAATTACTTTTACTGCCTTTCCTGTGTTTCGTACACTGCAAGACCCCAGGAGATAGACACTTTATTTAGGCGTTGAACACAGAACTTCGCCCATAGCCATACTAAGTTGGGTCATGGTGCTCACACTCTTACACATTCAACTAACAGTAACATTTAAGCACAACAGAACACACATAAACTAAACACTAGAACAAGAACATAACAGATACGGATTTAAATGCATCCGAAGATTGTCCCATAATGCAATGCGCCTGCAATGCAGCCTAACGCAATCTGCCGCTCCGATCGCTACATAGCCCCCACCTGAGGGGTCAGTTGTCCTCAACCACCCCATCATCTAGCACAAAGTCTCTCCAATGTCCCGGTTGACGCCGTTGGCGTACAGGACATCGTCGGCTTGCAGAAGGCACATTTGGGGAACCACTTGTACCAGCACCGTCACTGCCCTCTCCAGTCGTGGGCGGAGCTAGCGGGCGATACGTGAAAGTCTGTCCCGGTGTGTCACCACTGTACGTCCCAGGTATGCATCGGCTGGACTCTTGGACAGCTGTCCGGTAGGACTACAGGATCAATGGTAGGTGGCGGTCCCAGTCACGCTGGTGTTGGCTGGTGAGGATAGCAAGTTGGGTGGCTAGCGTGCCGTTGAACCGTTCCAACAAGTCATTACTCTGAGGGTGCAGCAGTGTCGTCCTGGTCTTGCTCACTCCGAGCCGACGGCAAACCTCGCTGAAGACCTGGGACTCAAAGTTCTGCCCTTGGTTGCTGTGCAGCTCAGCGGGGGCCCCGAAGCGGGCAACCATCTCCTCCACCAGTCTTTCCGCAGTCATGATGGCGCTCTGATCCGGCACAGCATAAGCTTCGGGCCACTTTGTGAAATAGTCCATGGCCACGAGGACATAACGGTTGCCAGAATCCGTGACCGGAAAGGGCCCAAGAATGTCCACTCCTACTCGCTCCATCGGAGCCCCCACCAGGTACTGCTGCAATGGGGCATGAGAGCGCTGGGTCGGCCCTTTCTGGGCAGTGCAAAAGTCCTAAAGCTTGCCCCCCGTGGGCAAGCTTTAGGACTTGGTGGCGGAGTGTGCGAGGCACCAGCAATTGTACAAGGTTGCGTCCTCTTTCGGGAGCCCTCCACCTCCGGTACACCACCCTGTCATGGAACTCAAAGTTACCCCATTGCGAGTGGTAGGCCTTTACCTCGGGCCCCAGTGCTGATACCACAGCCCACTCGGGGAGCTGCCCTGCTTCCAGCCAACTTCTAACTAACGCCAGAGTCCCGTCCTCCTTCTGCTGCTGCTCTAACTGCAGGCTGGTCAGTGGGAAGAGGTCCGCTTCGTTGTCAACCGCCTGCACAGTCGTCACTGCTGGCATTGATTGCTGACAGTAACGGCACTCAACAGCCACGCAGGGGCGTCTGGAGAGTGCATCGGCATTGCCATGTCGCCCTGCCCGATGCTGAATTTCAAAATCATGCTCTTGTAGGGCCGCAAGCCATCGAGCCACCTGCCCTTCCGGATTGTTGAAGTTCAGCAGCCAAGTGAGCGAGGCATGATCAGTGCGGATCAGGAAGTGGCTGCCGTGCATGTATGGCCGGAAGTGCTGTAGAGCCCTGGACCACCGCTAGCAGCCATGATGAATGTGGGGATCGGGGCTGTCCTTTCCCAACACGGGGACGAGGGGGAACGTGCAGTGGTGTACTTTAGTCGCTCCTTGAGCCGGGCGGAGAGGAACTACTGTCCGCCCGCTGACGCAACTGCTCAGGTGCAAGTCCTCTCAGGAAAGCATGGAGGGCTAGTTGTTCTTGCGCCGCTGCTTGGAAGTGCGGGTAACGCAGTCGGGCGTGTAGCTGCACATCTGCTGCGAAGGTGACCAAACTTTCTTCTCCGTGGCAGCGGCGGCTGGCTAGTTCCTCCCTCCTCTGGTCAGCAAGAAGCCGCTGTCTAAATTGCCTTTTTAATGCCATTGTTAGGGCCTGTAGGTTCCCTTGTTCTGCTGCAGCTAGGTCACAAAGCACCTGCACCGCCTTGCCTCCTAATGCTAGGGCTAGATGGGTGGCAGCCTCTTCGCTGTCCCAGCCGCTGTGTTGGGCTGCTAGATGAACTAGTGACAAATATGGCTCCAGCTGTGTCGTCCTATCGTATTAGGGTAGTTTGACTGATGTCCTTGGCTTGATTGAGGAGCCTTGTAGGCCAGGTGTGAAGACCCGTGGCTGGTAGTAGCTGTCCTGGTCAGTCGAGGGTCTTCCGTAGCCATGGGTGGTGGGTGAGGCCTTGAAACGTTCCCCTGCTGGCGTAGCCGTCTGGTACTGCAGCCATCAGGGAGGGCTAGGTGTTGTCTTTTTTCTAGTAGCTGTATCCCACTTCTGACACCAATGTGGCGAGCTTGGCCAGATGCATGAGACAGGAGACTTGAATTACTTTTGCTGCCTTTCGTGTGTTTTGTACACCGCTAGACTCCAGGAGGTAGACACTTCATTAAGGCGTTGAACACAGAACTTCACCCACAGCCATACTCAGTTGGGTCATGGTGCCCACACTCTTAAAACTAACACATTAAACAGTAACATTTAAGCACAACACAACACAACTTATAAAAAACACACATAAACTTAAACACTAGAACATAAACATAACAGATAGGGATTTAAATGCATCCGAAGATTACTCGGCATTAGTCAACGGTATATTCCTTTAAATTAGGGCTTGAAACAAACCGTTTAAGTGGGTTTAGCTAGCCTAGCACAGCTAACTATCCTTGCTTTGCTATGATTGAGAGTCACAAGCTAGCTAATGTTGTATTCAAATGTGAAGGGTGGGACCTTAGTACCTGGGAGCCTCAGCATAGAACGGGAGGCTTAAACTCAAGGAGAGCCTCTCTATATAAAGGAGACCCCGAGTTGAGCAACTCACGTTTGTTCTCGTTGTCCGGCATGTGCTGAAGTCTGGGTTGCTCTGTTTGTTGCTCGCCAGTACCGTGTGGGTGAGCAAACTATACTAAGAAGGTAGGTTGTGCAATTTTAATATACATCCTGTAGGCCATGGGGAAATTAATATAATGTTCTTTCCAATGGTAGAAGGTCAGACCTCAAACCAGACCTGGTGAGCTCGGGGTCCTACCTGCTGGTGCACAGGTGCATTGGGCCTAGGAGGTAGGAAGTTGGCCTTGCAAGCAGATTATGCGTTTTGTAAAGAGAAGGATGATGGGTACTCGGTGATTAATGGCTGTTTTGTACATTGCAGGCTGAACTGGTGACACGGAGTGGTCAGCAGGGCAGCCACTGCTCTTTTTCTCCAACCATAGTTTTAGTTTAGATTATCCTCTAGTGCCTCCATCTTGCTCTCTTTCTTTATAGAAATAACAAACTGATATTGTGCCTTTTTTGATGACCGTTGCTTCCCCCTTCCCCACTTTTTATTGTGTTGTCTTTTAACCAGGATCATTAATCATATTTGTGTGTATTGGTTTGTAGTGTTGGCGATTTTAGCCTTTCTTAACAGTGTGCAGTGTTTTTATTGTTGGAAGTGTCATTGTTGCGCCCGGTCAATCACTACTGGTATAAATTATTTGGGATGTGGTTTTATAAAGTTATTGTTTAAATAAAAGTGATATTGCACTGTACACGCAGAAGCCTCTGTCTGTCTATGATCTACCTTGTATGGGGTTTTTGGCCAGTAAGATAATTCAGGGTCTCTCCCCTCCAAAGAGAGTGGCGTTGTCACGTCTGGATATTATTCCAAGTATTTTAAGTGTCCATTTGGTCACATTTGGCGTTGTCAGCAGGACAGACGCAGAGGCTTTTTGTGTTTTTAATTGGAGGCACTGAGATTGTAGAGCAACAGGTTAGGGTTGGAGAGAAAGAGCAGTGGTCGTCCAGGAGGAGAGCAGCCACCCTCCAGCTGCAGTACCATCCGTGTGCATACATTGTGGACATTTCTGGGGGTGTTATTCGCCTCTATCCTGGTTATTGACATTTTGGCCATGAAAAACACAGTAAAATGACTGAATCTGATCAACAAATCAGGGCCTTGACTGAACTTGTTAAGCAGCTACAGGCAGAGAATAATAGGCTCAAAGACCGGGGTAATGAGTCACCGACTGTAGAGGCCCCTGGGTCATCTAGCCAGGTAGCTGCTAACGGGGTCAGGAATAATCCAGCACTCGAGAGGGTGTATGTTTATGCACCAAGAGAGAGAGGATGTCCACGCTTTTCAGGAGTTATTGTTCAGGATGGTTTGACTGTAGAGGATTGTGTGGAGGAGGCAAAAAAATCATTGCTAGTACGGCAAACCTCTCTAGCTAAATAGGCAACGTTCCTCTGTGAGTCTATCCGTGAATTTTCTCATGCTTTGTTACATTTGATGGAGCTGCTTAAATGCAAAGATCCACGTGGTGTTTCACGCCCGGAATTGGTCATTCGTGACACTTTCATTGAAAATGTACGTGATGCTAAATTACAGCGTGAATTAGCTCACCTGGTTCGGCAACACCCTAACCAGTCATTTACCGAGGTACGTAATGCAGCCATCAAATGGGAAAAGCAAGGGCTCACTATTGGTACACAAAGAGCACAAGCCTATTCTTGTGACTCTCATGCCTTAGGAGTTGGTCAGGGTGATGTTGATACTAATGCCATTTCTGTTGGGCCCAGTGATGAGTTGGGGGGAATTGAAGGAGTGTTTACGTAAACAGCAGGTACAACTTGACGCCATTCTTAGACACCTGGGCCCCTCTTCCTCTGTCCCTAACAATGTAAATCCCCAGGACTTCCCCAATGGCAATAGGCCGAGGCCATACAACTTTTAGCCAGATGGTAAACCAATATGCATGCAGTGCAACAGAACAGGTCATATTGCAAGGTTTTGTCGGGTTGACGTTGGTGGGCTCCCAGGGGGGGTGGGGTCAAGGGGACAGGGCCAAAGGGTGGGGGTAGGAGTGAATGCGGTTGAGCAGCTGGCTGATCTACATTCCCCCTCCATGTCGGTACACGTGGAGGAACAGTTTGAGGACCCAGGTAGGGGGGTTGTGTTTATTCAGTCCACGGCAGCACACCCCCAGCCCCTCCCTCCCCCCTCCCTGGCCTGGATGAGCTGAAGTGGCCTGACGTGCCTCCCGAGGATATACAAGCAGCCAAGACACTGTTAACTGAATATCAAGATGCGTTCAGCTATGAGGTTGGGGAGTTGGGCTGTACCAACTTGATCCACCACAACATCCCAGTGATCGACGAGGCCCCGGTACGCCTGCGATACCGCCGTCTCCCCCCCTCTCAGTTTTCACTCGTTAAGACCCATATACAAGATCTGCTACAGCGGGACATCGTGAGAGAGTGAGCTGCAGCCCCTACTCTTCCCCAATCGGGTTGGTCCAGAAGAAAGATGGGGATATACGGCTGTGTGTCGATTATAGACACATTATGGTTGAATGCACTTATTGTACGTCGCTTTGGATAAAAGCGTCAGCTAAATGACATGTAATGTAATGTAATGTAATAGACAACTCAACGCCAAGACAAGAAAAGACGCCTACCCTCTGCCACGCATCGAGAAGTCATTGGATGCCCTGACAGGTGCCAAATGGTTCTCAACTCTCGACTTGGCAAGTGGTTACAATCAAGTACCAATGGCAGAGAAAGACAAAGAGAAGACTGCTTTCTGCACCCCATTTGGCCTTTTCGAATTTAACCGGATGCCATTTGGACTTTGCAACGCACCAGGCACCTTCCAACGTCTGATCGAGCGCATCTTTGGGGACCAGAGTTTCCAGTCACTGCTGCTGTACTTGGACGATATCGTTATCTTCTCTACGACCTTCAGTCAACACTTGCAGCGGTCGGAGATGGTCCTGAGTCGACTCCAGCAGCACAACCTGAAACTGAAGATGTCTAAATGCCACTTCTTTCAGCGGGAGGTGAAATATCTGGGCCATGTCATTTCCTCTGACGGTGTGACTACCGACCCGGAGAAGACCAGGGCAGTAGCGGAGTGGAAACGTCCATCAACGGTGACCGAACTCCGTTCCTTTGTAGGTTTCTGCTCATATTATAGACATTACGTAGAGGGATTTGCTAAGCATGCTGCTCCACTTCACCGGCTGGTCGGAGAGTTGGAAGGAGGCCCCAAGAAACCACGGTCAAGAGTCTGTGTCAAGTTGGGAGGACATTGGAGTGAACACTGTGAACAAGCATTCCAGACACTAAAGAACAAATTAATCACCGCCCCTGTCCTGGGCTATGCCAACTTTCAGCAGCCCTTCATCCTGGAAACCGATGCCAGTCATCAGGGCCTTGACTCTCCCAACAACAGGATGTCGTACGCATGCCAATCGCTTTCGTGCGTCGGGGACTAAAGCCAACGGAGAGGAACGTCTCCAACTACAGCTCCATGAAATTGGAATTTCTGGCCTTGAAGTGGGCCGTCACAGAGAAGTTCAGGGAATACCTTTTTAGGGACAACCTTCACAGTATACACAGATAACAACCCCCTTTGCTATCTCCAGACGGCAAAATTGGCAGCTGTAGAACAACGGTGGGCATCCCAGTTGGCCAGTTTCCACTTTGACATTAAGTACCGCCCCGGTACTGCCAATCAAAATGCTGATGCCCTCTCCCGCCAACCAAACACCCCAGTGCCCCAGTCCCTCCCTGCTGTCGTGCCTGGCTTCTCCGTCCCCTCACAGGTGGCCAATAGCTCCATTCAGCACCGGGGGGGGGGGACCATGGCTCCCTGCCAGTACCATGGTCATAGACGCAGTGCGGGAGAGGGCTGACCTGCAAGCCACTGACCCAGTGATTAAACCGTTCCTTATCTACTGGAGGAGAGGACATCCCCCAAACAAAGTAGAACGGTCAAGGGAATCCGACCAGGTTTTGGAGCTCGCTCGACAACCATGACCACCAGGGAGCCGAGAGAACAACAGCCCTTGTCCGGGAAAGGTGTTACTGGCCCAACATGCGCTTGGACATCACCCAGTGGTGTGTGTCATTGCCAAAGCGGTACGGCCATCAGTCAGAACCTTTATGGGGCACCTAACGGCCTCCAAACCATTAGAAGTACTGGCCATTGACTTTACCACATTGGAGAGATCTAGTGATGGAAGAGAACACATCTTGGTCGTGACCGACGTCTCTAAATTCACTCAAGCATATCCAACGTCCGATCAAAAGGCCCACACAGTAGTTAAAATCCTGACTGAAAAATGGTTCTACACCTACGGGGTCCCTGAACAGGTCCATTCTGACCAAGGCCGGAGCTTTGAAGGAGAATTACTCAAACGCCTCTGCCAGCTGTATGGCGTAGCAAAAACTAGGACGACCCCCTACCACCCTGAGGGAAACGGACATGTGAGAGGTTTAACCGAACATTTCATGACCTGCTGCGCTCCCTCCCAGGTGACAAGAAGCGAAAGTGGCCTCAAATGCTCCCCCAGCTACTGTTTGCGTACAACACCACAGTCCACCAGTCTACTGGCCATTCACCATACGAACTGATGTTCGGTCAGAAACCCCAGCTGCCTGTTGACTTATTGCTGGGACGAGCCGACGAAGAGACGGCCTCTACTACACCAGATGATTGGGTGAAAGAACAGCAAGATCACCTGGCCTCGGTGTATGTGAATGCCAGGAAACAGCTGGGTGCAGCCGCTGAAGCTAAGGAGTGGCGTCAACCCCCAACAATCACTTCCATCCTTCCAGTCGGCACCCTGGTCTATCGTAAGAACCATGGACCAGGACGAAGGAAAATCCAGGACGTGTGGGAATCGTCAGTTTACCAAGTGGTGGAATGTCTTGATGACGTGGGTGCGGTATACAAGATACAGCCTTGCAACAAACCAGAGCAGCGGAAGAATGTCCACTGCTCGCAAATAAGGCCAATCACTGAAAAAGGAGCCCTGGTGTCAGAACCACTGACATTGTCCCCCCCACCCAGCCAATGGGACGACATTCCGACGAATTGAGGAGGAGGACAGTAGCGACAGTTTTTCGCCAGGCTTTGTAGTCCTCCCAAATGTCCCCTCTCAAAACCGACGGAATTAAGGGCAAATGGAGACACACCCGATGACAGAAAGGGAACCAGACTCAGACGCTCCTCCCCTAGTCACTGGTGCAGTGCCCATTCAGGATCCCCCAGGACCTCCAGAGAATGGCCCACAATCTCCGGAAAGGCCAGAGACAGCCCTCCAGTCACTGCAGCCAGAGCCGGTAGTTGTGAGGCGCTCACACAGAAACACTGCCGGTCAACACTCTAACCCATTTAACCTACCCCGGCCCTTGGCCCAACCAACCCCACCTCCGTCAGTACCCACCTAGCATGTGACATTCAGGCCATGGAACTAATGCCCCTGTAGCCAGGGCAAGTTATGTTACCGGGACGGCAACCTTTTAAATTGGGGGTGTATGTGAAGGGTGGGACCTTAGGACCTGGGAGCCTCAGCATAGAGTGGGAAGCTTAAACTCAAGGAGAGCCTCTCTATATAAAGGAGATCCCGTGAGAGTTGAGCAACTCACGTTTGTTCTCGTTGTCCGGCATGTGCTGAAGTCTGGGTTGCTGTTTGTTGCTCGCCAGTACCGTGTGGGTGAGCAAACTATACTAAGGAGGTAGGTTGTGCAATTTTAATCTACATCCTGTAGGCCATGGGGAAATGAATATAATGTTCTTTCCTATGGTAGAAGGTCAAACCTGAACCAGACCTGGTGAGCCCAGGGTCCTACCTGCTGGTGCACAGGTGCATTGGGCCTAGGAGGTAGGAAGTTGGGCTTGCAAGCACATTATGCGTTTTAATGAGTAATGAGAAGGATGATGGGTACTCTGTGATTAATGGCTGTTTTGTACATTGCAGATTGCTCTCTCTCTTTATAGAAATAACAAACTGATATTGTGCCTTTTTTGATGACCGTTGCTTCCCCCTTTCCCACTTTTTATTGTGTTGTCTTTTAACCAGGATCATTAATCGTATTTGTGTGTATTGGTTTGTAGTGCTATTTTAGCCTTTCTTAACAGTGTGAAGTGTTTTTATTGTTGGAAGTGTCATTGTTGCCCCCGGCCAATCACTACTGGTATAAATTATTTGGATGTGGTTTTATAAAGTTATTGTTTAAATAAAAGTGATATTGCACTGTACACGCAGAAGCCTCTGCCTGTCTATGATCTACCTTGTATGGGGTTTTTGACCAGTAAGATGATTGAATTCAGGGTCTCTCCCCTCCAAAGAGACTGGCTTTGTCACGTCTGGATATTATTCCAAAGTATTTTAAGTGTCCATTTGGTCACACAAAAATGAAGAAATGCCGGACAGCTGAAATAGAGTGATGCCGGCGCGACTGAAATGACCCGATAAATTGAAGCATTCATTGATTTAAGCCAGTGGTTCTTAACCTTGTTGGAGATACTGACCCCCACCAGTTTCATATGCACATTCACCGAACCCTTCTTAATTGGAAAAATACAATTCAAAACATAGGTATATATTTTACTGGTGCACAAAATGAACCGTGCATCAACATCAGTGTTCAAAGAACAAAACCATTAAAACAATTTTTAATACTTCTGCCAGTTTTGGAGGCAAGGTTTTTGTTGCCAACGCATGCCTGTGCAGAATACAATGAGTAACAATGATGTGTGGTGCATCGGCATTCACTAGCGCACCAAAACCAGACTTTCTTCCCAGCATGACTGGAGCTCCGTCCGAACAAACTGCAGAAACCATATCCCACGAAAGATGGTTGTCTTTGAAGAAGTCATCCACAAGTTTCTTCACATCGGCTGCCTTAGTTGTTGTCGTAAGAGGCTTACAAAATAAAAAATCTTCCTTTATCACGTTGTCTTTCACATAGCGCACAAATACAGCAAGCTGGCTTAGATTGGAAACGTCTGTGGTCTCGTCCAGTTGAAGGCTGAATTTTGCCGGGCTTGAAATCAGAACTGCAACTACTTGAGCCAAGATGTCTTTGCTCATGTCCTCTATTCTGTCGCTAATGGTGTCATTTGAAAGAGGAATTTGGTATAACTGAACTTCAGCCGCTTTTCCCAGCATGATATTCGTCATCTTCAACACGGCTGGTTTTATGAGTGTGCCCCACCAGGCAGATTGTTTGGCAGAGCTGGGGGAGAACTGCCTTTTCAGCACAATGGATCTGACCAGCGGGTTTTACAACATGCCACTCAGGATCAGGAGGAAACATTTATTACCATAATATGCCAAACATACAAGGAATTTGTCTTGGCGGTTGGTGCGCGACAGTAGACAATGTGACAATAGACAAGACAGCAGTGCACAAGCAATAAAATAAAGTAAAATGAAATGCTAATGCAATGGGTTAGTAGAATAAGGCTATGGGTTAGTATAAAACAAGGGAATAAAGTTAAAAATTTTAAATATTAAAAAAGTTTAAAAGAAATATTAAGCATAAAGTGCACTAACGAACAAGTAACAAAGTGACGAGTGACGACAAAGTGATGAATTGCAGTTAAAGTGACATGTGCAGTGTGAAGGGGAGTGACCGGTGGAATGTTATAGTCAGTCAGTGGGGGACCGGGCTCTGTTGATGAGCCCGACTGCCGACGGGAAGAAACTGTTTGTGTGGCGGGAGGTCTTAGTCCTGATGGACCTCAGCCTCCTGCCAGATGGAAGGGGCACAAACAGTTTTTGTCCGGGGTGAGAGGGGTCGGCTACGATCTTTTTAGCTCGCTTCAGAGACCTGGAAGCGAACAAGTCCTGCAAGGACGGCAGATTGCAGCCGATCACCCTCTCTGCACCCGTCTCCATGAGGACGACAGAAAGTACTCTGCCTTCACTATCCCCATGGGTCTGTATGAGTACAACCGTCTTCCGCAGGGCCTCTGCAACAGTCCCGGGAGCTTTATGCGCATGATGACGAGCATTTTCAGTGACCAAAACTATTTGGATGACTTGCTAGTGTTTGCACCTGATGAGGAGACTGCCTTGCTGTGCCTGGAGATGGTGTTTAAGAGGCTGCGTAGACACAACTTGAAGTTATCCCCTAAAAAGTGCTTCTTCCTCAGGAGGTCTGTAAGGTTTCTTGGCCACATTGTTGATGCGAATGGTGTTTCAACAGACCTCAGCAAGGTTGAGAGCATCACAAACATGGTGAGCACTGACCTCATGGAGTCTGATGGTGTGACTCCGTCCCAAAAGCGCATACGGTCTTTCTTAGGGATGGTAAATTAGTATCAACACTTAATGCTCGGTTACTTTGCTGGGTTGCCAAGTTGGCAAGTTACGACTTTGATATCAAGTACGTTCCGGAGCCACGGAACATTGTAGCTGATGCCCTGAGTCGTGTGCCGTTCGTCAAGGCGAGTGTTGGTCACAGGCTGCTCGCTGAACCTTATGCGGGCCTCCTCACAGAAGTCAAAGACATATCAAGTTTCTCTGTCCAAAATGCTTTACGGTCATCCGGTCATAACAGGGAGCCCTCCCCTTTGAGTAACAATGCCCAGTCTGCATGCAGCCCACAGCTCATGCACATTCAGTCTGTTGCAAAGGAAGACATGTCCGCTGTATTACAGTCACACGCTGGATGGGAGGATGGTCCGAGGGTCCGTACTGTTGAGGTGTTGCAGCACTTACCTCAGTTGTTTCCTCCTGGACAAGACGCCTTACCTACTTACACTGTGAAGGACCTCTGTGATATGCTTTTCGGAGACAGGACCATCTCTTCTGTTCTGTCCTATGTTGAGAGACATTGGAGGCCTTCTAGAAGGGAAATATTCAACGAGTCTGGTCACAAGGTACCTGAAGCACTGGGATAGGCTGACTGTGAAGGATGGTGTACTGCACAGGATTTCAAGAGATCTGAAGACCAAAGCAAAGCGTTTTCAATACATTGTCCCTGACTCACTGAAGACTGAGGTTCTGCAAGGGATTCACGATAGGGCTGGACATCAAGCTCAGTCCAGGGGTCTGAGCTTGGCGAGACAAAGGTTTTTCTGGCCAAACCTCGACAGAGATGAAAGAGACTATGTTCGCCATTGTCAGCTATGCATCGTGAGCCAGTAAGCCGTAAGACAGTCAAGCCTGAAGGACAGGTCCCCCTGTTGTATAATGACAACCTGGCCGCTGGAGTTGGTCCACATTAACTTTTGGTCGGCTAAAGACTCCAGAAACAGGTCTGTAGACGTTCTAGTGATGACTGACCATTTTACGAGAATGGCTCAGGCCTTTTCATGTAAAGACCAGAGAGCTAAACAGGTGGCTAGGGTTCTATGGAACCGATATTTCTGTGTCTTTGGATTCCCATAAAGGATCCATAGTGATCAAGGTGCTAACTTTGAGAGTCTGCTTATTGGTGAGCTTCTCGGGATCTCAGGTGTCAAGAAATCGCACACAACCCCCTATCACCCAATGGAGAATGGGAGTGTCGAACGTTTCAACTGAACCCTGGTATGATTTGAGCACTGCCCCCGCAAGAGAAGGCTGACTGGCCACGGCGCTTACAGACCTTGACGTTGACGTACCACTGTACGGAACATGAGACAACAGGTTACTCCCCATTCTACCTCATGTTTGGTCGGATCCCCCGCCTACCTATTGATGTCCTCTTTCGTGCTGTTCTTCATGACTCTGCTGTGGTGAGCTATGAGAAGTATGTGGCCAGTCTCGCCAACGATCTGAAGGGAGCAATAGTTATTGTTCAGGTCCATGCTACAAAAGAGCAGAATTGACAGAATTAAGGAAAGTAAAGGGGTCCAATTTAAACATCGGTGACAGGGTGCTCCTGGCCAACAGGAAGGGAAGGGGTAAAAAGAAGCTTGCTGACAGGCGGGACTCGAAAGTCTACACTGTGGTAGATGTGAATACAGAGACACACACATACAGGATCCGCGACACAATCACTGGACGGGAGAAGGTGGTCCACAGGAACTTGCTGATGCTGGTTAATTTTCTTCCTGTGGGGGATACATGTGACATATCTGATCTGGCCTCATCCTTGCTTGGTACAGGGTCCTCTGTTTCAGGACATGATGGTGGCGAGGCAGAAGAGACCTCGTCTGGGAGCGAGGGGGAGTCTTGTAGTGTGGCGTAAAGCTTTGACACTAGCAATACGTAAC
>BMAF01000978.1:0-22494 GCA_014132575.2 Gasterosteus nipponicus
ACAGACTTATCAAAAACAAAATAGGTCTCGCTCTGCCAAAAACAAGAAAACGTTGCTGTCAACTACATAACCGCAGTAGTGCCCTCATTTTAACAGGCATCGTATATTTTAAATGAGGATACATCTCGATATTGGCCGCGATGAATGCCAGATGACTCGTGCCAGCTGGGATCGTTTAAAATGGCGGCCTGTAAAATGGAGATAAAGTCTTCATTATCGCCACCAAACGATGTAACCTGTGGGATTTATGTCTTCTATCAAACACGAGGACTGAGCAAAACCACAGCAGCTCTTTTGCCGAGAGTAACCACATAGCTGTCGCTTGGCCATTGCCGGGCAAGCCGTCCCGGACGGTTTTAATAAACCCAGTTAATGTCAATGATTTAATTACGAACACGTAGCTTGGGCTCAGATTTAGATTTATGCGCCCTTGGCCTTACGCTTACCTAAAGCCGCATCTTCCAGCGGCGAATATCCAAGATCGGCCGAGGTCATATCCCCGAACATAGCCTGAATTCTCCAGCCGGTCTTGGGAGGAACATCACTTCTCCCAACGTTGCCGGTTGATAACGTCATGCTGAGCATATCTGGTTTCAGCTGGGAGCCATCGGGCAGACCCACGCTGGACGGGTAGCGGAGCCCAGCTTACCATGCTACTACAAGTCTTCCGAGCTTCCTCTCTCCACTATCAGTTCAAAATACTGGCTCGGGCACGTAAGCGCCAGGTTCAGAGAGTAACGACAATTCCACGGCAGCGCCGGCCTGCCGGGATCAGCAGCGCTCGGCACGCGCGGCCGAAGCGGCCACAAAGATCGCACAGACTTCCGCTCACCGAAACCTTTCAAATAGACCAAAGAATCGAGCCCGCTTACAGAAGCAGAACTCAATACGTGGCGTAATGTAACGTGCAGGGTCGCCCGCAGGGATTGCTGGTGCACAATGCCAGCAGCAGTCGGACTGGCGCTTGCGTGAGACAGGCGCAGGAAACCAGAAGGTGGCGCCGTGGCTCACGCTGGTTTAAACACGCATTTAAAATC
Organism: Gasterosteus nipponicus; assembly: GCA_014132575.2. Taxonomy (NCBI): domain Eukaryota; kingdom Metazoa; phylum Chordata; class Actinopteri; order Perciformes; family Gasterosteidae; genus Gasterosteus; species Gasterosteus nipponicus. Next base: position 1,038 of record BMAF01000978.1, read on the forward strand.
TATTAAAATCCATTTTTCAACACTTGACATAAGATTAATAACAATGATATAAATGTGTGTATTACCATTATAAAAACTCATTTAGAAACAGCAACATTTAGCATGACTCATTACACCAGGTGAGTGCCTCGGCTCAGGCCTGCGTGAGCCTCACAGCTCCAGAATGCACTCGAAAAACATCCAGTCACCCTATTTGTCAGTAAAATGCGTAGCTGAAACCATATCAGCCGCCACGCCTCGCATAGCCTCAGCCAAAGCTGCAGGCCTTTGCTACTAAAACCTGCTTTCATGCCAGGCAAACGCTTCTCTGTGTGAGTTCATTTTTGGAGAGCTTCCAGTTCCGCATTATCGCTTTATCGTTGGGGGAAATAGCGGCACATAAAAGTGGATACGTGGTCGCCTTGGTGTTGCCAAACGTCGGAACCGTGCATTTTGTCTTCTCCACCGCCGTTAAAACCTTCAGCCAGTCTTCAATGCCTCGATTCCTGTTTGTTCAGTATACTGTGAAAGTTAAAAACATTACGGCCATTTAAACCGCGCTAACAGGAGTTTGATACCAGCGGCGCTCTCCCACGATAAGCTTACCTGCTCACGTTACGCAGTTGTCGGTGCCCATGACCTGGTGGTATCACTGCCTGCCAGAGCCCAAATGTACGACTCCCTCCGCTTTACTGCAGCTGAATGCAGTTACAATACGGACAGATGTGAAGATGCGAGCTGCTGTTAGCCAGCCGCCGGTGGGAAATATTGGCATAGATCGCCCGGTTTTTATCACTACAAGTCACGCTGCCCGTTTATCATCCACCAGCCATCGCTATTGTTTACACCCGATGCTTTATGTTGAGATTGCTTGGGACACGTTGGCCCAAAATTTCGGTTTCTATTCTCTGTTGCCGCTGCTGGTGCTGCTGGATCACGCCAGCCCGCACAAGAGCCATCAACAGCGTGGTTCATCTCTTTCTCTCTGGGCACCACTTATAAAGGAACATGAACGCACCAGCCATTTAACCATGATTGATGCTATCAGCAGTCGGTTTTATCACATGACCAATCTCTGTCTCGCAGCTGTTCAATACTGTAGCTGTCTTAATCCCAGATACCAGCGTTTTTCACAGCCGCTAGTATTTGCAAAGCAACTGCTCAAATACTCGACTAGGCTCGCGACACGAAATGTGATTCAGGTCATTTGTTCTCCCTCTGATTTTAGCCCGCTTCAGTTTGCCGTGAGGGCTTGTATCGCTTCTCCGCAGGAAATGTGCCAGCCTCGCAGGGTCGGCGCTCCAGCAGCCTGACGTCACGACAGCCAGCAGAGACGGTCGGCAAAGACTAGTCGCAGCCGGCTGCCTCAACCACGTACCGGAGCGGCGCCTGCTTCGTAGATGCCTTCTCGACTAGACCGCACTAGCTTCTCGATACCAAGCCCGGGATATGAGTGCCGACAGGAGTATCCGTCTCCGCTGCGCCACGAGTGTTTCGTGGCTGCGGCGTCTCGAATTTCGACGGCACCCAACACGCGTCATCGACGCGCCAGCAGTAGTAGCGCCGCCGGCTGAGCACCCGCCAGGCCCACTGACACCGCCTGCTGATGATCACACCGCCGCGCAATCTGCCGATCACACGCCGCCGCCGTTACTCATCCGGAAGACATGTGATGCCCACTGGCGGCTGTCAGATAACGTCGGCGCCGAGTTGTCTCTACGCTGACCGGTAGCTACTGTCGCAGCCTATTCCGCGCTTAGCGAAACGGCACGCCGCCAGACGGCCTGACGAAAGCCGCGGATCTCCGCCACACTGGTAATGTTTAGATCACCGGTTGTGCCAGCCGTGGGGTGCTCGTTTATTCACAGTCGCGGTGACTTTTCTGCTGGCGTGAACGCTGGAGCCGATTCGGCCGCGACAGTTTCAGGCGCGGTACGGTCGTGCCTCTGGCGCCCTGGCAGAGCACGCGATCGCCGAGAATGTCCGCGGACGGTCGATACGCTGAGTCGGAAGACGCCGCTACTGTTACGCCGCGGCGGAGCGCAAGCTAAAAGCCGAGTTGGTGATGGTTTCGGTGAGGTGTACGAGATCAATATCTACAGCGATGTTCCCGTGTCGATTTAGTGGTGATCAACAATATTGATCGCGCAGAGCTACGGCCACGCGCTTAGTCGTCACAGGACGATCGCCGCAGAGAATCGGGCCGGCGCCGTACCGCGGATCGTTACTGGCCCTACTACAGTGGTCGTCCACCGACACTGTCAGCCGTATCGTTACACGCCGGTGAAGACGGCGGTCGCCATCAGAAATAATGCGCCTCGCCGTCGCCGGCGTGCCTGGATCTCGCCAGATGAGGCTTCCTTGCGGACGATCTCTGCTGGACACGCTTTCAGCCAGGCCGTCGCGATCAATGCCAGCGATCTTCTGGCCCAACATTCTCCCACAGCCGCGCGGATATTGTTTTCTTTCTTGTATTTCTTTAACAGTGGCTTTCGAGATCACGTTAACGCTGTTCCCCAAGCGTTTGTTGTTTCCTGAGGTTCTGCTGAATAAGGTCAGCTAAGCGGGAGGCAGCGGTCACAAACGATCAGCACGACCGTGACGACGCTGCTTTAATCACCGCGCTGCCGCCAGATGCCATCTCTTATCTTCGATCAGATCACTGATGCCGATTGGAAGAAAGAGCGCATACATTACCAGTGTTCCGGCGAAGCCAATGCGCCATCGCCTCATACTTATCATATCATTTATTACAGCCATTCTTTAAAGATAGCAGATCTAGCAAAGAACGCTGTGTGAGTTATATTGTCTGTTAATTTGGATATTGTATGTAAGCCAGTGAATAACAGCATCCGAGGTTTTCAGTGCCGAACATACCTGTGTGACTTATCTCGGCATGAGTCACGATCTGTTTACAATGGCTTAGCAAGTTAACCACAGAGCTTCGTTTTCTCGCGCCAAAGCCTTCTGCGTTATAATGAAGCATCTATTTACGATGATGGATGTCAACGACGGCAGGCGGGTGCCGGTGCCGTGAGTTGCCGGCGGCAGGGGGCCGAGGTCAGGCCAGATAACAACGCCGGGCCACTAATAGTCAAGCGTTATTAGGAAATCACAAGAAGATCTGCCAGAATCATCCTGTGTCCAAAATCCTCGCTCAAAAGTTCATTACCGAGCCTATCTTTTTGTTCAAAAGGCGCCATACGAGCGATAATATTAAAATGATACATCGGCTGCAGATGTGGCCGATACAATGGGAAAAAGAAAAATTATATATGCCAAGGGGCTCAACATGGCCTAACCAAAACAAATACAAAGGCAGCTACAAAGACAGTGAGCATATTTATCTCCATTTGAGCAGGGTTATTTGTGCTAAACTGTGGCCTTCTGCAAACCACAGTTTTCATTTCGCTACCTGGATGCCGGTCAGGGCCGCTAGAAAAGTAGGCGACATTCTCCTTCTCATTTCAGGCGAGCCGCAGGCTATATTAATAATAATAATTAATGATTATACTTTGTGTTTCACTTTAAGATGGGGCTTTATAAGTTAAGATGTTTTCAACGGGTTCCTTTTGTCTCGTGACATGAAGGCACACGTGAGGGTGTTTGGTATTTTCGGGCTAAATGCAGATTGAATAATATTTTGAATGGATTCTTGTTCCACTGTGACAGCATCTCAACATGAGGTAACGGTCGAGGGAATGCCTGAGATACCATGACAACCAGCGGCCACCCCGGGGTCAACGGCACCACTGTGTGTGTGTCTGTGTGTGCGTGCGTGTGAAGGCCGTGTTTACACTGACCTGGATCCTCTGCAGCACTCGTTGGACGAAAACACACAGATCGTAACGCGCGTGTCACCCAAAACATATACGCTCTCGCCTGAAGGAAAAAAATGAAGGAGAAAATCATCACCCTACTTCCTGCGACGAATTTTTGTCAGCATCCGACTTTTGAGGTGTAAGTAGAACTTTGTGGACCCGAGAGGCCCTGGACTGAAATACAAATAACCCTCTCAAATGGAATAAATATCTCCTGTCTTGTTGTAGCTGCCTTTGTATTTGTTTTAGTTCATTATGATTTAATTTATGAACATATATAATTTTTCTTTTTCCATTGTAATCATTACATCATACTAGTGATAACAATATCATTTTTAATATTATCATTATGAAACATTTTGGACACAAAAAAAGGTAGATGCATTATTAGGACTTTTGAAAGATAAGTTTTGATTTAATGGATGATTCTGCAGCCTCAGATCTTCTTGTGTTTTCCTAATAACGCGACTATTGGGTGTCGGCCTGTTCGTTGCGTCCTGGCCTGACCTCGGCCCCCTCGCCGCCAGCTGCTGGCGTCCGGCCCGGCCCGCGGTGCCTGGCTCTGCCCGTCGTTGACCTCCATCATCATCATCGTCGCTCGGTGCCAACAGGAAGCAGAGGCTGCGCAGGAAACAGAAGCTCTGTGTGAGGACAAACACTGCGCCATTTATTAAACAGATCGTGACCATCACGGAGGAAATAAAGTCACACAGATAATATCATCAAGTCTGTTCAGTCACTGAAAACCTCCGTTAAATGATTTATTTTTCACTGGCCATGATGTACAATATCAAAATTAACAAAAAAGGACAATACTAACTTCACACAAGCGACAACAAACAGATGCAAAAACATCTTTAAAAAAGGGTAAACAACAATAAATGATGTATGATAAGTATGAGGGGCGATGGGGCGCATTGGCTCATAGACCTTAGTAATGTATCTTTATCTCTTCCAATCAATCCATACGTCCAGTGGTCCTGATCAGAGGTCAGAGATCAGCATCTGAGCCAACGGAGGTGCAGTTGAACCAAAACGCGTCACGTCACATGTAGACGAGAGTTAACGGTCCGAGTCTCTTTCCTGATCATTTTGTATTTCCCTTCACCTCCACTTAAACCGAGCCTTAATTCAACTAGAACCCTCAAAGGGAAGCACAACAAGAAACACATCCCGCCGGGGGAACAGATTTTATTTGTGCCGCTTTGTTGCTGTGATCTCAGAAAATATATAATTACTGTTAAAAAGTACAAAAGAAACAACAAAGCGCATCCACGACATGGAATGTTGGACGGGGAAAGCCGTCACCGCAGCGTGATGACGTCCGGCAGCCGGAGCAGAAACGTCCATACGGATCCGCTCCTGGGGAAGCCTTTCATCTGCCGCCGGGGCTTCCAGGTTTTCCCGCCGACGGCGAACTCCATAGTGGCGCTCCTATTGAGCGTGAGCACCGAGTCCCCCCTCACCACCGCCGTGAACAGCGAGCCACGGCTGTTGGCGAAGTGTCCGGGCAGAGACGACCACTGGCCCGAGGTCAGGTTGTAGCAGTCCACGAGGCAGCGCAGGAAGTCGTCCGACGGCCCGTTCCTCACCACGTAAAGGTCGTCCCTGTGGCCGACCAAGCAGTGGCCGTAGCTCTGCCGCCGGATCAGTGTGGTGATCAGCCGCCACTCGTCCGACCCGGAGACGTACTCGTAGATCTCTGTGGTCTCCATCGGCCTCCACAGGCACACGAACATCCTGCTCCCCGCTTTGGCGCACGCCGCTCCCGCCGCCGGGCGTGGCAAGTGAGCGGCGTGCGCCCACCTCCCGGCCTCCACGTCGTACGTCTCCACGGACGACATCGGCGTCCGCTCGTACTCTCCCCCGAGGGCGTAGAGGCGACCGGCCACGCCCACCAGGCTGAGGTTGTATCGCGGCTGAGCCGGGCCGGGGATCCGGCTCCAGCTGTTGTTTTCCACGCTGTAGCAGAAAGAAGAGTCCACCACTTGTTTGTGGGGTCCGTGAACCCCCCCCACGATGTACAGCCGGTTGTCTAAAACGGTCACTCCACCCAGGGAGGTGCTGGCCCCCGGGGGGAGATCCGTCAGCACTTTCCAAGCGTTGGCGCTTTCGTCCAGGTAGCAGACCGTCCTGGAGGCGGCGTGCACCGTTTCCTCCTCGCCGCAGGTCACGTGAGTGCCCACGGCCGCGAAAACCCTCGGGGTCAACGACTCCACGTAGGAGACCAGCTCCGGCGCCAGGGACGTCCTGACCTCCGCCCGCAGGTCGGCGTACATGTCTCGGATGAACAGCGCGGCGGCGTGGTACAGGTCCGAGAGGCCGAAGGTCGCGGCGGTGTGATACATCAGCAGGCAGTTGTCCGAGTCGACGAGGCCGGCGAGGTGCTCAGCCAGCGGCGCTGCCTGCAAGAAAGCGGCGCATTCGATGGCCTCCACGATGTCGTCGCCGTCCAGGTCGGGACTCTCGCCGCGCAGCACGGCCAGGGAGACAAGGAAGCCTCGAGCGCGCAGAGACTGGAGGTGGATCTCCTCCTGTCGGCACTCCTTCATCCCGGAGCGATACAGCGATCGGAAATAGCCGCAGTTCTGAATCAGGAAGGCCTTGTCCTCTGAGAAGCGAACGCCTCCGACCACGATGGTTAGCTTAGCCGAGGAGCTGCGGCTTTCGTCTTTGCCGACGTCCTCTGCCGACATCGTGGTCCTCTGGCGTCGAACGCTGGAGAAAATACGACCCACCAAACGAGAAGGCTGAAGCGTTTCCAAAAGTCCTGGAGAGAAGTGACTCTAAGCCCTCACGGCTTTTAAAAATAGAAGCAGATAAAAATAGAGGAGAACAAATGACCTGAATCACATTTCGTGTCGCGGGCAACATGTGAAGGTCGGGGACTGTTTGGGGACAGTTTGCTTTTACCCAAAATACAACAGCTGTGAAGAAAACCTTTGGGTATCAACATCTAAACAAAATTCAAAGATTCAAAAATTTTAAAGGATTAAAGACAAACTACTTTAATGTGTTTCTTGCAGAGACAGAAAAAAAAGGAAGTTGGATCATGTGTCACCGTCGACTTTGATAACATCAATCATGAAGTTAAATGAAAACCAGTGCGTTCGATGATTTGCTTTCTCGTGGAGAGTTGGAAGAGATATGAAACCACTGTTGTGTCTGTGCGGGTAACATTAGGATCCAACAGCCTGTTAGCATAGCCCAGCAACAAGAATAGAAACCAGGGGTACAGTTAGCTGTGCTCTGTCCAAACTGAGTCTCAACATAAAAACATCAGATTAGTACAAACAATACGATGTCTTTACAGTGGATGATAAACAGACTGGCTTCCGTCCGTGACTGAACAACGAAGTGATTAAAGTGACGTCTAATTCTGTGAGAGGCTTTGAGCTCACAGCAGTTTGAAAAACAACAGCAGCTCTTTGTTTGCATCTTCACATCTGTCCATGTGTATCTTCACATTCAACTTACAGTAAAACGGAGGAGGGGTCGACCTACATTTGGGCCTCTGTTGGGCAGTGATACACCAGGTCATGTGACCCGACAACTGCCTCTTTGTGGGCAGGTAGAGCTTATCGTGGGAAACGCCACTGAATTAAACTCTATTAGCACGGACAAATGCGCAATAATGTTTTTAACTTTTCACAATCTGCAGACAAACAGAGTCAGAGACGATTTGGGGAACTTAACAGAGGTTTTAGCAGCTGGTGGAGGAGACCAAAAAAAAGCTAGAGAATACTGGACTTCCATTTGTTTGGCAACACAAAGACGTTACATCCTGTTACTTTATGTGCCGCCTCCAAGTTTCCCCCCAACCGAATAAAAACGAGTAATGCAGGTTTAGACATCAAAATGGGCTCACACAGAGTATTTTTAGCATAAGTAAGGTTTTAGTCGCAAAAGACACAATAATAATAACTGGGAGACATTGCAGGGGCACGTGGGCGATGATATGGACAGCTACGCATTTTACTTTGTCTCGTGCGGGTGACTGGGATGTTTTTGAGGTGCATTCTGGGAAATGTAGGAAATCACTGCAGATGGGCCAGGCTTCACCTGAATGTAAACAATGAGAAGTCGTATAAATGTATGTTTCTAAATGAGTTATTTATAATAGTATCACACATTTATATCATTTACGTTATTAATCTTATGTATCAAAAATGTTGAAAAAAATGAATTTTAAATAAGGTTTTTAAAATGCGTATTTTGAAACATCGCTCCAAATCTCTGCTGTGGGCCGCAGCACTGCTCTGAATTCCTGCGCCTGTCCTACTACGTAAAAGTAGTCCGACTGCCTTAGCATTGGCTTCGGGTCACCAGCTTTAATCCCACCACGAGGCGATACCGCACGTTACACATTACATACATGTGGAAGTTCTGCTTCTGAAGCAGATGGTTCTTTGGTCTATTTGAAGGTTTCAGTGAGCGGAAGGATCTGTCTGATCTTTGTAAATATTTTCAACCGCGCAGTGGCCAGTGGCGCGCTTCCCTCCCACTGGTCCCGACCGGATTACCGGTGCCGTGGAGCCGTCACGTTTTTTCTCCTGAAGAAGAAGAAGAAGAAGAAGAAGCAGCAGCACGTTGCCCGGTGTATTTTTAATTTGTCGTGGAGGAGCTCAGAGCAGCATGCTGCTGTCCAAACTGGGCTCCTTCCCTCACATCTCGTCCAGCATGGATCTGCCGGTGAAGCTCCAGCAAGGTAAGGCTGCTCTCCAGCCGGCGTTGTAGTAAATAACCGGTAACGTTAGGTGTGTTCCTCTAAAGACCGAGCTGGAATTCAAAATATGTTCAAGTTAAATCAGCCGGTGGCATCTTGGCATGGTTTATTCATACACTAGAGGTCGACTTTAAATAAATATAAAATAAAGAATAAATCTAAATCCTAATTTAAATTCACGTGTTAAACCAATTCGTCGGTGTGTGCTTCAGTGACCTTACAATAAAACCGTCCGGGGCCATTTTGAAAACATTGTGTGAGGCCAATATGTTAGTTCTCTCGGTAAAGCAATTATATCGTCACACACTCAGTCCTCGTGTTTATTAGAACATAAATCCCACAGGTTACATCGTTTGAACGACGATAATGGAGACTATGCCGACAGGCCGCCATTTTTAAACGATCCAAAACAACGGGGGTCATCTGAGGACGTTCGGCGGTGTCGGCGGTGTCGTCGAGTGTATCACTCATTTAAAATATGCAATCGGTGACGTATTAAAAAATGAGAACTACTGCGGTTGTATTAGTTAGTAGTAAACGCTAACGTTTTTCTTGTTTTTTTATAGCGAGGGGGCGGGTAAATATTTTGGCGCAACTCTCCGCGATCACATGAAGTAAAGTCCTGATTCATAATTTAGTGTTTTTATTTTGTTTTTCAGCCAAAGCGGAGAAGCAGCCGTTCGAGAAGCTCTACCGAGTGGGCTCGGTGCTCGGCAGCGGGGGGTTCGGCACGGTCTACTCGGCTGTCCGCCTCGCCGACGGGCTGCCGGTAAGAGGAGGAGGAGGAGAGGGCTGCTTTGTTTTGGTCCCGGCACATGGTCGCTTCAAGCCAGTAACCGTGTCTGCTCCTCTTCCGGTCTATGACTTCAAAATAAAAGCCACACGTGGGAGGGAGGGGGAGAATCCGTCCGAACCGGAAAGGTTGTCAAGTGACAAAAGAAATCCGTGGACAATAAGTAGCTATGTTAGATTTATTTTTAAGCGGATAGTTTCAGACTACCATTTTTCTGGACATGTAAGACTTTTGCCCAATGTTGACTTGAAGCTGACATCTCGAAACGGCATTACTTGCGATATTCATGTTAGTTATTTTCTCTTATAATGTAACAGCCTTGTGATTTACCTTTTGTAGCTGATGGTAAATCACTTTTCCTAGTAATATGTCAGTTATCTATTTTTTTGACCTATTAAAATAACGTGTTAGCTTGTCCCTTGATCTATATTTCTTGATGTATGCTGTGTTTGATATAATTATTGCTAAAAACTAAAGGTAAAAACAAGGTTAGTCTCAACCAGAGCATCTTTGTTTTACTTTGTGCTTTTATTTAGAATACATGTACTTCCGGTTTCACTCCTGTTAACTTGACTCACCAAGAGTTCTGCATGGCATGTGCTCTTTGTTGTCACAATGAAGCTGGCATATACAGCTTTGCCTCCCTCCTGTAGTGAAACCAATCCTGTTAGAAACGGAAAGGGTTACATTTTGCGAAATTATCAGTATTTAAGGAAATCACCCGAAACTGGTGAGGAAATTTATTTTCATTCAATATAAAGAAAAACAAAGCTTTATGTAATTGTTGACAGAAGTGTTTACTATGGCAGCTGTTAGTGTGTTTTTAAAGATTTGCCAGTCTATTTTAAAATTTCGTTCTTGTGCTCTGAGTTTATGTTGTTGTGTTGTTTACATGCAGGTTGCAGTGAAGCATGTGAGCAGGGACCGGGTGACCGAGTGGGGCTCTCTGGTGAGATTACACATGCAGACTAACAACTTCCTGTCAGTTTAACATCCACTTCAGCTCTTCTATCACTGGATGTTCATTAAAGTTTGTTTAAATAACCATTTTAAAGCACATTCACCATTATGTGACCATTGTGTATTATTGCTGTACAGAAAATGTTTTTCTAGTTAACAAATTTCCTTTTCTTAATAGCTTAAACATAATACATTTTATTTATAACAGATGTTGTTGTACACTCTGAGATCTCAGAGTGCAGAGCCAGCAAAACATGGGTACAACATAGTTAAAATAAAGTAAAAGCTAGTAACAACATAAGGGGGGGGGAAAAGAGGAATAAGTAGGCGTTTAGGCCCCTTTTAGAAGAGCCCAATGCCCTCGGGTGGTCAGGGAGACGTTTCCATTTGCGTGGCGCACATATAAAAAATATAATTTAAACGTAACCTTGTGGCGTATAATATGTGTACATATTTAAATTTCATGGTGGGGTTGAGGAAAGGATACAACTATTGGGCTGCCTCTACTGACTAAGCACCTGAAGCCGTTTACCACGAATGAGCACTGACACACTACTTGCAGACTTTTTAATGTATTTTCTTTTTATAAAATGACTTATTATGCCGTGTCTCTCAGTGCGGCGCCGTGGTTCCTCTGGAGGTGGTTCTGCTGAAGAAGGTGGGCGGGGCGTTTGCCGGCGTGGTGCGGCTGTTGGACTGGTGGGAGCGGGCGGACGGCTGGCTGATGGTGATGGAGCGCCCCGAGTCGGGCCAGGACCTATTCGACTACATCACGGAGCGCGGAGCGCTGGACGAGGCGGCGGCACGCGGCTTCTTCCTGCAGGTGCTGGAGGCGGTACGTCACTGCTACGCCTGCGGGGTCGTTCATCGAGACATCAAGGACGAGAACCTGCTGGTGGACCTGAGGACCGGACAGATACAGCTGATCGACTTTGGCTCGGGCGCCCTCCTGAAAGACGGCGCCTACACGGAGTTCGACGGTGAGTCTGATTTACGTACGCTTTCTAACCTTCTAAAAAATATAATAAAAATACATTTTTATTTTTTACTTATTTTCACTCACAAACTATACGTATAGTGGTGGCTGGGACGACTGCGGCAGCATCGGTGTCTTATTGACTGCGTGTAACGCCTGACTCCTCCCTCCAGGCACGCGGGTGTACAGTCCCCCGGAGTGGATCCGCCGCCGTCGGTACCACGGCCGCTCTGCAACGGTCTGGTCTCTCGGCGTGCTGCTGTACGATATGGTGTGCGGGGACATCCCCTTCGAGCACGACGAGGAGATCCTGCAAGGACTGATCTACTTCAGACGGGAGATCTCCGCAGGTCAGTCGGAGTGTGACAACACGGAGGAGGGAAGGTCTTCCCTCGGCCACAGACGCATCAACAGTCTTCTTCTCTACCCCTCACAGAGTGCCAGCAGCTGATTGGCCGCTGTCTGAGCCAGCAGCCGTCTGACCGGCCCACCCTGGAGCAGATTCTCCTGCACCCCTGGGTGACGTGAGGTGAGGGGCCGCAGGTCGATTCCGACGGCGTCACGCTCCACGCCATCACGCCCGACTCCTCTTCCAGCCAGCAGAGCCTCTGATTAGTCAGCGTCCGGGCTGCCCGGAAGACTTTTTTTTTTTTTTTTTTTTTTTTTTTTTTTTGTGAGCGCCTCCTCCTGTCCAAGGAGGGTGGGGCAGCTCAGTGTAAAGCCCTCCGCCCCTGTCGGGTGGTTTCTCTCAGAGTGCCTTGAGGTTGAAAGCTGCAGCCCAGGAGTCGGCCGGGAGGGATCGTCACAAGTTCCGTTCGTTACGATTATTAAAAACTAACCGGAGACCAATCCAGGTAGCTTCCAAAGATTTTCTTTTTGAAATGAAAGATACAGCGCTGTAATTCTTTTTATGGTTTCAGTCGGGAGGGTTTTTCACTCCCCGTCTTTATGCTAAGCTAAGCTAACCGCTGATGGCAGAGTGGCAAACATCTCACTTTACTCTCCGTGAGATTGTCCCAAAATGTTGAGTTTCCTACGAGGAACCACCTCCCAAACAAGTCCCGCCTACTGGGTGATGTCAGCATTAAGCCCCCCACCCACCCTGCCACCGTGGTGGGCGGTCGCCTCTGTAAATCCTCTCGGTCTGACTTTTTACTGAATTTCAAATACAACAGATGCATCACACACTTAACTGTCATAATTTCGTTTGATTTACAAACCGTCGAGGAGGTTTCATGATTTAAAATACACTGCAACATAAAAAAACGTATATTTTAAATCTGGAATGATCTAATTTTTTTGCTTTAAGATTCCTGGGGAGAAACTACAGTTGAGGTTGTTTCCGGTGGACATTTTTCTGTTCTGATACGATATCTCAATGCACAGTCAATGCAAATATTCAGTATTATATTTTTAATACACTGTATGTGTTACATACACTGTGTTTACATTTGTATATATTTTTATTTCTTTTGTACATTGTTTTATTTTTTGTAAAGAGACCGTCCTCATCATTTTGTTATTTAAGTTGTTTAACCTTTTCTTTTTATTCACCCTGAAAACTGGAATAAAATCAGGTACACGATTGAGATACAATTCTATTTTTTCACAGCAATTTTCCAAATAAAACTTGTATATAAACAGATTACATGTGTGACGTGTTTCCTCTTACCTAAAACTATTTAGATCATTCCTTTGTATTAAAGTACACATTACAGGTCATTCAGCTGACGCTTTTATCCAAAGCGACATTACATTTTAACCCATGGCATTTTACATTTTTGTCTGGGGAGCAATTCGGGGTTAGGTGTCTTGCTCAGGGACACTTCGACATGGAGCAGCCCAGATTTGAACCACCAACCTTGCGGTTCCCAGCGCACCCTCTACCCCTGCGCCACGTCGCTCCCAACCACAGGGATACAAACTCAAAGGAACACACAATTTCATTAAATAAGCTAATCAGGAAACCTCAAGGAATTTGTCTTGGCGGTACAACTTGCTACAGATAAGTGCCATTATAAGTACAATTAAGTGCTACAATTTGTTAGTCTTTTAGTCGAGTCTCCAGGATTAACTGAGGCGCGAAATACATAAATTTCATATTTTGTGTCCAACCGCCCTGAACAAGCACTACATTTTGTGACCTTGTCTTAAATTCTGTTGATTTAAATCTCTATCAAGAAAGCTTCCATTCTGGGAAACAAATCTCTAAATTGCTCAACTCATTGCTGAATAAAGCTGTCAAATCTAATTGCAGAATTGAACAGACTTTGACTACATTGGGTCATGTAACCTTTAACTCAACGACAGGAAGAATAAACCTCGTGAACACATGCAATACGAATTACAATATCATAGCAAAATGAGCACGATAGATATTTAGGTCTTTTAGTTTGAAGTACGTTTAGAGCAAATTGGCCATTAGGGATTTTTCCATCCACGTTATTTTTGTTTAAAATAAACATGTGGTTTTTTTTTTTATAGAAACAATAAAAATGTTTTTCTACCCTGAATCAGTTTCTCTCATTTTCCTGCTATGTTTCCCTTTGAAGGAGTTTTCTGGTTCAGCAGCAACACCATGTGGCCGCTGCTGGTACGATAGAATACTGGAAACAATTGGGACTTAATAATAAAAAACGAAACGAAAGTGTGTCATCGAAGTACACGTTTGAAGGAGAAAATATACAATTATGTTTGGTATTTTAACGTTGATATTTGTGACGGGCAGCGTAATTCTGAACAGGCGCGTCGGGGGAACAGCTGTCGGTGGGGGTCCTTCCATCGTCAACACCGGAACTACACGTGATCGGTAAGCACCGCAGTTTGGGAACGGTTCTTTTTGCGCCGAAAGTCGATGTGGTGCTGTTGTTTAACATGTATTGTTTTATATAAATGTGTATGTTTTCAACCCGAGGAGAAACACTAATCTAACGTTAGACAAGACGCTGTGGCAGCCGTGAAATAGGCAGTTTTTAGGAACACGCCAAACCCCGTTGTAAAAGTGGTTAAAATCAGGCTATGCGCGTTAACAATATTTCCTAAACGATGACCAAATATATTTTGGATCCATTAAGATGCGCTGGTAAATTCGGGCGATATAGAGCAAACGAAACTCCAGCCACTGATGAATGAATGATTTGGACTATTTTAGTTAAATAACAGTAGCGGCAGAACCTCGTAGCTAAAACACGTGGACTTATGGTGACCATCACCTGTGTTCGTTAAAAGTGTAAGTTAAGTATTTGGTTATGTTGGGACTGATATTTGCACTGGTCAATTATAAAATAAGTAATTTACATTAATTGGAAAAACAAATGAATGGTAAAAAGTCTTCTAAAATCTTTATCATAGCGTGTTTGTGGGTTGTTTTTATTACAGGGGTCAGAGGTCACAATGGGTCGCTCCTCCAAAGACAAGCGGGACATTTATTACCGCCTGGCCAAAGAAGAGGGCTGGAGAGCGAGGAGTGCCTTCAAGCTGCTGCAGCTCGACCTCGAGTTCAACCTGTTCACAGGTGAGCACCTGAGAGGAGGGGCTTCAGACTCCGCCCACTGCCTCTGGTCCTCTTCTGTCTTACTAAATGTCAGATTTGTATGTCTTGTCTTCTTCTCCTCCTCCTCTCAGGTGTGTCCAGAGCCGTTGATCTGTGTGCGGCTCCCGGCAGCTGGAGTCAGGTCCTCAGTCGGAAACTCAGGTTTGCTGTTTTTATTCTTGACCTTGAACCCACTTTTGACAGACGTGAAGTGGATTCCAGGAGCAAACTCCCTTGTTGTTCTGTTATTCCGCTCAGAGGGCAGGAGGGGAAGGGCGACACTGGGGAGGAGGTGAAGATTGTGGCGGTGGACCTGCAGGCCATGGCCCCCCTACCAGGAGTCACCCAGATCCAGGGAGACATCACCAAGGTGAGCAGACATGCAACTCTGATCTTTAACAAACAGAACCTGAAACCTTCGTAGTTGGTTCTTTTTGTTAGTTCACATTCCTTCAAAAGGGGAGATTCTAGTTGAGTTTTCCCAACAGTCCCGAAGGAGGTCATGTTTGGTTTTTGGAGAGGCGTCAGATCCCTTAAGGACCAGTAGAACTTTGTTAACGAAATATCGCCAACAGAACCCAGTTTAATGAGATGAGAAGTTTGTCGGTGTGTCACATGACCCATGTCTCCTCCTCCCAGGTGTCGACGGCTCAGGAGATCATCCGTCACTTTGAGGGTCAGCCGGCCGACCTGGTGGTGTGTGACGGCGCTCCGGACGGTGAGACCTATTGTCTGTTCTTACGGTTCTCCTTGCACCCGTTGGCACTTACTCTAACGTCCCGTCTCCATAGTAACCGGGCTCCACGACGTGGACGAGTACATCCAGGCTCAGCTCCTGCTGGCCGTGAGTATGCAGAGGTTTTTTTATGTTTTAGGACCCGCCGGTCGGTCCACATGGTCCCTCTCACACCCTGTTTGTCTCTCAGGCTCTGAACATCACGACTCACGTCCTGAAACCTGGAGGGACCTTTGTGGCCAAGGTGAGTCCAAGTGTTCAGTTCACGGGATTTATTAACAAAACAAAGCTCAAGTGAAGGGAAGATCTCCACCAGGTGTGTCTGCAGCAAGTGCCGGCTAAACTCGTATATACTTTTAAAAAAAAAAAAGTAATTTGATCAAGTGTCAAATAAAGATTTAACTCTTCTGGTTCAGATCTTCCGGGGGGAAGGATGTGACTCTGTTGTACTCTCAGCTGAAGATCTTCTTCAGCGGTGTGACCTGCGCCAAGCCTCGCAGCAGCAGGAACTCCAGCATTGGTGAGAACCCTCTACCTGTTGACCAATCACTGAGACAAACCCGTTTACTAGGGCTGCAACAACGAATCGATGAAATCCATTATTACATTACATGCCAGCTAAATGACATGTAATGTAAAAGTGTTGTGCAGGTAATTCATTTTTCTATAATGTATTGTGTTTAAGGAGCAATAAAGGGTTGGAAATCAAAGCTATTCTTAATGAGTTTTTTTTCCCTTGGGAAAAATAATCTATTGATTTATTCAAATAATCTTTAGTTGCAGCCCTACCGTTTACAGAACTGGGACTGCACAGAATGCTGGATACAATCTGCTGACTAACTGCTTCGGATGTGCGTCTGATTGTGTGCAGAGGCGTTCGTGGTGTGCCAGAATTACTCTCCTCCTGACGGTTACGTCCCCAATATGTCCAACCCTCTGCTGGATCATTCCTACGGTAACTACCAGCCCGAGTGGTCCATCTCCGGATCTCTGATTGTGGATCAGGAAAGCACAACTGGTCTCAGAATCACAAGCCGGAAAAGATAGAAACAGTACTTCTGCTCGTCACTTGAGATTCTGCTGACCTAATTTATCGGTTTTAAAAGACCCATAGAGAACTGCTAAAAATAAAAATCTGTGCTCGTTTGTCCTTAAAGTGGACGTCAAAGGGAATAAGACCTTTTAAACAGATACAATATATTGACACCAAAGGAACTTGCTGAGCAGTGACCCCTGTGGCCACATGTGGTAGTGACTGACTGACAAGAATGCTAAAGTGAAAAATATGCCCTGGTTCTCCTAATTCTGGATTCTGTGCTTCAGACGTGGACTTTAACCAGCTGGAGGGTCCGAACCGCGTCATCGTTCCCTTCCTGGCGTGCGGTGACCTCAGCGCTTTTGACTCAGACAGGACTTATCCTCTGGAGGTGAGGAGAGGCGCGATTATCCGTACCATTAACAGAAACATGGTCTGCTGTGTCATTTTATTTCATTCATTTATTTTAACCATGAAAATTATCCCATTTTGTAGATCATAAATGACTAATTATCCATTTATAATTCTATTTCTGGTATTAGTATTTTTTTTTTATACCAATTTTACTAAACCATAATTGTTTTCAGGGGTTAAAGGTGAATTATGGGTATTTTAAAGGATTCTTATTTCATGATCTAGTAAATCCATGTTTCTTTTGTTACACATGAACGATCTCTGTTGACTCGCTCTTCAGTTGAATGCTGACAAACCGTACCAATACACCCCCCCCACCCAACCGCCGATACGGCCCCCATACCAGCAGGCCTGCCACCTGCGCAAAAACAACCTGCTGTCCAGGGAAGACGCTCCGTCCAACCAGAGTCAAGAGGAGGCGGATCCACCCAACGAGTCATCGTCAAAGGAACAGTCAGAGCAATGTGTTTAGCTTAGCACGAAGCAGGGGGAGGGAGGGAGGGAGGGAATGGCTAGCCTTTTCTTTTAGCTACCTTTGTACCAATCTTAATTGTCGATGAAAACTATGACGAGAAATTTAACCTTTTTTCCATGACCTAAGACGAGACGAAAACTATCTTAAAAAATAAAAACTGACTAAATCTATTCTAACTTTCGTTGATGAGACAAACATGTTGGTGGTTGACGAAGTCACGATACTTTTTTCCCCCCCTAAATTCGCACGCAGCTGACAGACAGACAGACAAAGTACGGCGGATATTAACGCGTCATGATGACGTCATCCACAAACCCAGAACGCTCTCATCGGTGGTTCTTCTGCACAGACTACGGACCGCAACGACTATTTTACGCTTCGGCGAGTTTGAATGTGGCTTCATTAGTTTAGCTCAGCTGTCTCGGTTTAGCTGACTGTTAGCAGGCTGAACAACGTAGCTAAGCAACGTAGAGGCGCCACACACTTGACAGGTGGATCCTTTTGATAGAACTGCGCAGTGCAGGTGAAGGACGTGGCAGCACAGAGCAGGTGGAGGAAAACCCGCAGGACACAAGAGAGAAGAACTGGTCATGAAACCAACAAAGAGACAAAGAAAAAAGACTGTTGAATGAAAAGTGGGGGTCCAGTTTAGAATGGCTGGTTTATGATGCAGCCAAGAAAATAATGTATTGCACCGATTTTAGGACGTTAAGGGGTCTATTTGGTTGGGACGAGCAATTTCACAGTGGAAACAAAAAAAAGACCATGAAGTTTACAGTGGCCATGTCGAAAGCATTGCAAGTAAACAAAGACAACAAAGTGTTGCGTTTAGATCCCTGGTCCTCATGAAGTTGTTACACCTTTGCCAATTTGCTAAATTGCCTTGAAAATAAATGCTTTGCTATTTGTTAAAATCCAAATCCTTTCATGTAATGATTTTTCACATGTCATTTATATTCGCTCACACAAACACTTCAACCATTTGTTCTTGGCCCGGATCCGCCATCACATTTTACAACCCATTGTGGCACGAGTCAAAAAGTTTGCCGCCCGCTGCTATAGACCTGTCCTAGGAGGGACATCTAATGGACAACCAAGTACTGCAAGATAGACTATTATGCAGTTGTAGACACAACACAGGGGGTCCCTGGGCCTGATAAGGGAAGAAACAGAGTTTAATATGGCTATTAAATGTGACTAAAACTAGTTACATTTTAGTCTAGTTTTCGTCGACTAAAACTAAAAGGATTAAAATGACAAACTAATATGCATTTTTCGTCTAAAGACCAAGACTAAATCAAAAATAGCTGCCAAAATTAACACTGCTTTGTACTAAGCTAAACATATCCTTTTTCTTTTGTGACAGATCCTTCTATGTATTAGGCGTGAGGAGCTGTAAACATTTTATATTAAAACTAAAATGAATCTCTTCAAATCTCACGAACAAACATGCGTGGTTTACAAGATTTGTATTTTAAGCATTTTGTATTTACCACGGTAGATGTCTATGGCTCTTATTAAACTCCTTTATACACTGATTGAATGTACATCAATGTATCATATCCCATTAACTCATGTTCATAGCACCTGTCCTGTTCGAACAAGCCACCTGTTTTTGGCTTTGACAATGTATTTTCAAACTAATCCAACAGTTTACCTAAAGTGGGAGAATATGGTCAGCACATAAGGAACACTTCTTCAGTTGATCAAACAATAGACTTCACATCTGGATTTTACATCTGGTTTTACCTGGACTGGAAGGGGATGAAAGCGTCGTCTGGGGAGGTAAATAAAGCTGTCAGACAGATTAAAACGTGCAATATTTACTTTACCATTTAGATATAGCGCAGGAGAAGTATAAAGTTAAATTACGTCGAAATACTAGTAAAGGGGAAGTACTTTTTTAAAACGTATTTACAGTACCAGAGTAACTTTGACATACCAAACTGGAGCGCGTTTATCACGTCCGTACGCGGTGACGTCACGACGCACGGCTCGCACAACCGCATTGTTGTTGGGGAAGAGAAGCTCGGGCAGCCGCTGAGCTCTGCCGCTTCCGAACAGCCCCATTCGACCTGCAAGTGATCCCAATTAAAGTGAGAACACCTCGAAACAGACTCCGTCGCCCTGGATACTCGTCGGTCCTTCTCCGGTTTGAGTCGGTTGAGCGCGAGCCGCGGCCGGACGAGGGGACTGGATGTGGATTTAACTGCCGCTTCGCTTCGCAGGCCGCACCGCCATTGCTGCCGTTTTTACAAGCTGAATTCGTGAAAATACCCCCGGTAAGTTGAGCCCCACTTTGCACTCACGTTTTAAATATCGTACCTTCGCAACCCGGGCCGATTTACAGCTGAAACCGGCCCGCGCTGGTCCGAGAGGAAGCCTCGCTTTCCTGTCGAGGCAGTTTCTTGTTGTGCTGGTCGCCATATTTCCTCCCCCTTCAGTTAAGGTGTAATGCTAGCAGGCTAACGTTAGCCCGGTTGGTGGACGGAGTGTCCAAACGCGTGAAACCGGCCGCCGGAAGGGCCGCCCGTCTAAAAGGAGGACTCCGTTCCTGGAACCGACCCGTGTTCGGTGTGTCGCTTTAAAGCCGGCTCGATTAACAATGAGGCTCTATGTTGCGGTTCAGCTACCGTTAGCTAGTGGGAAACACGCACGCACGCCATTCAACCGAACGAGCTGCAGCTGCCGTTAGTCTCTCTCCAACAGGCCGTTAGGACGCTTCAGCCGGGCCGGCGGAGCTGACAGTCGGGTCCGCCAGTGACGTGCGGGGCTCCCAGTGCTTCTCCGCCATTCATCCGGGGGATGTTATAGCAGTGGCAGCTGGTCCCCCCGCCCCCAGTTTACCCCCAACCGAAGACTAGCGCTGCACAGGCGCACACACACACACACGTGTTTAAAGCTGCACACACACACACACACACACACACACACACACACACACACACACACACACACACACACACACGTGTTTAAAGCTGCACGCACGCGCACGCACACACACACACAAGCACACCCACATGTTTAAAGCTACACGCGCACGTTTCATGCTGCACCTTGAAGTATAGCCGCGCTGTCGTTGCGCAAAGAGCAGAGTTAGAAAGAACAGCAGCAAAGTATTTTGACTCTTTTTGCTTTTTGTAGTCCTCATGCGGTGGTGGAGCTGGAAGGACTCTGACATTTAAATAACTTTAAAGGAGCAGTTACACAGGGAGACATATTCAGTTACAATTAACTCTATTCAAAAACTATACCTTAAGTTATTAAATATTTGTGAAAATAGAAGTTTGTATAGTAGTTCGTAGAATAGTTTTTCACGCATTAATGTAAACCTGCTAATGGATCTGGGAAAAGCAAATGAAAACAAACCACTTTATTTATTTTCCTGGCAGCTACATGCCTAATAACACATCAAATGATGAAGTGAAGAAATTAAAAAAACTGCAAAGAAAGGACATTTTTCCTCAAAACACACATGTCCAAACGATTCATATGAATGATGTTAGTGCTGGCGTTTGAATTGGTGAGTTAAAACATGGCAATGCTTTTGAGTTTAAAAAAGCGGTCTTGTCTTTGATCAAATGTGTGATTTTAATCAGGAAATTCGTACACTTTGTTTTTCTCATACATTTTAGGGATACAATATTCCACAGTCCAAACAGAATATTATTAAATCTAAGTGCTGTTGTCTTTTATTTTATTTATTTTGGACAAAACGTTAAACCAGTTATTTTTTTGTTGTTGAAATATTTGTACATTAGCAGGAATGAAGCTCAACGTGTAAGCATTGCCTGATGTTAAACCGCAGTGAAAATATGTTGTTCTTTAAAATGGTTAAAGGGCACCCTCAATGATCACTGCTTCCCCGACTTAACGCATGGAGTTATCAGCCGAGTCTTTGACACTGTTGTCTCACTCGTCCCCTCAGCGTCTCTACGGCATGAAGAAGAAAAGTCGACATCACCGCCCCGCGGTGCTGAAGAGGGACTCCTCGCCCATCAAGCCGTCG